>CM033648.1:1819857-2064857 GCA_019512145.1 Engystomops pustulosus | reverse complement strand
ATTACTCCTTACTGTGACATCACTGTGTGCATTATCCTGTACTGTGTACATCACGTGTGTATTTATACCCTGTACGTGACCATTCACATTGTGGTATTATCCCCTGTACGGGACTCACTGGTGTATTATCCCTGTACGTGTACATACTGGTATAATCCCTGTTATTTGGGACCATACACTGTGTGTATTAATCACTGTACTGTGACATCGCTTGTGTGTATTATCCCTGTACTGTGACATCACTGTGTGCATTATCCCTGTACTGTGACATCACTGTGTGTATTATCCCTGTACTGTGACATCACTGTGTGCATTATCCCTGTACTGTGACTCACTGTGTGTATTATCACCCTGTACTGTGGCATCACTGTGTTGTATTATATCTTACTGTGACATACTGGTGTATTACCTGTACTGTGACATCACTGTGTGTATTATCCCGTACTGTGACATCACTGTGTGTATTATCCCGTACTGTGACAGTCACTACTGTGTGTATTATCCCTGTACTGTGACATTACTGTGTTTATTATCCTTAGTGTGCACTCACTGTGTGTGATTATCCCGTACTGTGATATCACTGTGTGTATTATCCCTGTACTGTGACCTCACTGTGTGCATTATCCCTGTACTGGGTACATCAATGGTGTTATCATCCCCTGTCTGTGACATCACTGTGTGTATTATCCCCTGTACTGTGGACATCACTGTGTGTATTATATCCCTGACTGTAACATCCCTTGTGTGTATTAATCCTGTATGTGAATACATGTTATTACACGTCTGTGACATCGCTGTGTGTATTCTCCCTGTACTGTGACATCACTGTGTGCATTATCCCTGTACTTGACATCACTGTGTGTATTATCCTGTACTGTGACATCACTGTGTGCATTATCCTGTACTGGGACATCACTGTGGTATTTCTGTAATCATCATGTGTGTATTACTTGTACTGTGACATCACTGTGTGTATTATCCTGTACTGTGACATCACTATGTATATTATCCCTGTACTGTGACATATTCGCTGGTCGTATATCCCTGTACTGTGACATGACTGGGTGATATCCCTGTGACTGTGACATCACTGTGTGTATTATCCCTGTACTGTGACATCACTGTGTGTTTATCCCCTGTGACTGTGACATCACTGTGTATTATCCCCGACTGTGACATCACTGTGTGTATTACCTGTCTGTGACCACTGTGTATATCCCTGTACTGTGACATCACTGTGTGTATTATCTCTGTACTTGACATCACTGTGTGTATTATTCTCTGTACTGGGACATTACTGTGTTGTATTATCCCTGTACTGTGACCTCATGTGTGTAGTATCCCCTGTACTGTGACAATCACTGTGTTGTAGTATCCCTGTTCTATGACCTCAGTAGTCTGAAAGTTTGTAGTTGTGCCACTAGTTCAGGTTGTCTCCGTGTGCCTCCATGTGCTCTTCACTGTTATCTACCGTGTACCGGCTCAAACCACCATGGGGACAAGTACCCACAACCAGAAGTCCCCTCATGTAGAGCAATCTTTTGATGGGGTTGAGAACTTCTTTATGTATGGAAAGTGTAACACGAGCTGCCAGTAGGGGGGCAGTATAGTACAGGACACGGGGCACCTGCCTCACACTGTATGATCCCCATGGTCACCATCTCCTGGACCAACGTTCCTCCACTTCAACGGTCCACGATGGAAAACTTCCTCTAATATGTTCTAAGTGTTCTGTGACAATATCTTATAGGAATTTTCCCCCACTTTCATAATTCTCGCTCGTTCAGAGATGGATGTTCCTGGCTCCTGCGGTGCTTGCTGACACGGGGCACATTTACTACTCGCACATAGTACACACTGAGACTGTCTTAGTAAATGTGAGTCATGGGGGTCATTTACTAAGGTCCCGATTCACGTTTTTCTGACCTTTTTTACCCGAATATTTCCGCATGCACGCGACGGAAATCGGGGGCGTGGACCGAACAAAACCCGACGGATTCGGCACGCACTCACCTCACTCAGCCCGGCTCGGTGAACACCAGTGCATTCTGATGTCTTCAGCGCAGCAGCAACATCTGGTGGACGGTGGAGGAAATACCTTAGTGAATCACCGGAAGACCCGAATCCACTGCAGAGAACCGCCGCTGGGACGCGCGAATGGACCGGGTAAGTAAATCTGCCCCAATGGATCTGAGGTGCCCCACACTGCTGTGTCCTAGCTCTGTGCATTGATTTAGTACACAGCCCCTCCCATCTGCTCTGATAAAAACTGTACAGGTTTTGTTGCATCCAACAGCAAATGCAAAAAGACAAACCAGTAATAGCTCAATGTAGAGATCTAAGAGCACAGCAGTGTGAGGATACTTTCCCAGGGCACATGAAGAGCTAACACAATTCTGGAATGTAAATCCATATTTCACTGTCCTTCTGCTACTAAGCACATACACAAAGATTATGATTACACATATATCTGGGACAATTCCTAACGCTGGCTGCAGAGGACACAGAGCACAGCAGTGTGAGTACACACACCCAGGAATATAAATCTGTTATCACAGTCCTCTGCTACTAATACATACAGAAGTAAGAATAATTACACGCTCACCAGGGATATTACCCAACACTGGCTGCAGAGAGCACAATAGTGTGAGGACCTGTCTCCCAGTACAGTCCTGTAGAATAATTCATATTCACAGTCCTGCTGCTACAACAACATACACCAAGGTCTGATTACACATTTTCTCCAGGAACATACATAACCCTGCGCTGCATCTGCATGGTGACACCTGCTGACAGGTTCCCTTTCAATCCCTCTGGATGTGATGTGTTTTGCACCCCCTCGTCTTCTGCAGAACATCTTCCCGCCCCGCTCGCAGAGCACATTCTCCGGATTCTCTTCTCACATTTGAATTGAATGTTTTTGTGTGTAGTCAGGGAATGGATCGGCACTTACAGTAATGGAGCAGCGCAGGGACCCAGAGGCAAGAGAAGGCGGAGGACGAGCTACAAACCGCTCCATGGGTGCCCGCAGTCCAGTGCACTCATGTGACCTGCACCCTCACCACCTGCCACAGCTGCCACCCTCATTCATGTGACCTGCAACCCTCATCACCCTGCCAACAGCTGCCACCTCCCTCATGTGAGACCTGCACCCTCCCCTGCCAACCCTGCACAGCTGCCACCCCCCTCATGTGACCTGCAACCTCACCCTGCCAGCTTCACCCTCGTTATGTGACCTGCACCCTCACCCTACCACAGCTGCCACCCTCATCATGTAACCTGCACTCTCACCTGCCACAGCTGCCACCCTCATCAGTGTGACCGGCACGCCTCGCCCTGCCACAGCTGCCACCCTCATCATGTGACCTGCACCTTCGCCTTGCCACAGCTGCCCCCTCATCATGTGACCCTGCACCCTCACCCTGCCACAGCTGCCACCCTCATCTTGTCACCTGCACCCTGCACCCTCACCCGCCACAGCTTCCAACCCTCATCATGTGACCTGCACCCCACCACGCCAAGCAGCTGCCACCCTCATCATGTGACCTGCACCCTCACCCTGCCCACGCTGCCACCCTCATCATGTAACCTGCACCCTCACCCTGCACAGACTGCCCCTCGTCACAGATTTCTATTTTCCTGATGGTTCGCATCAACAGCTTCCAAGCTGGACACATCCCAGTGTATGGCCATGATGGGAGTTGTAGTTGCACCAACCTAGTTGAACTCTGTATACATGAAATATGGATGACAATACAGCGAGTACCGGTTTTATGTTTGCTGTGTAGTCAGACTGATTTGCATTCCATCGTAGCAGCAGGGACTGTGAAATTTATTGTTGATGTATCTTCCCAGAGTCCTGATACTGAATAGTGTGGATGGAGGTGTGCAAATGCTCAAAAATGATCACAGGGTTGCCGCAAATACAAAAATGCAATATGCACAACAAAAAAGAGCAAAAAGTGACATACATCAAGAAAGTTTTTAAAAACCATTAAAAGTTGAAAGCACACATTCAGAGCAGCCAAAGTGGATCAAGACATGGGTAAGGCCCCTTCCCACACTAGCGTTGCATTTCACGTCAGGGTGCAATGCGTGAAAAACTGACGTTTTTGGCTGGTTTTTTTGTTCCAGTTCCATTTTTCCTTGGAGTCATTAGCGTTTTTGCGTTTTTCACGCGCGTGTTGTTCGCGTTTTTTTGCGTTTTGGGTGCGTTTTTCACGCGCCTCCAGCCACATGTAATATGGTAACCGTATCTTCCCACTCCCTAGGTTCTGGTCACCTCCTTTTTTTGACTGCTTTTACATATATTCAGGTGTGATCCATATGCAGGGTTTTGACCATATTATTGTTTGCCTGTTTTGATATTTCAACCCTAGAGACATTGGGGCAAATTTACTTACCCGGTCCATTCGCGTTCCAGCGGCGGCTTCTCCGCTCTGGATTCGGGTCCGGCCGGGATTTAATAAGGTAGTTCTTCCGCCGTCCACCAGGTGGCGCTGCTGCACTGAAAGTAAACTCATCGCGCCGGAATGCACCGAGCTGGACCAGGTGAAGGTAAGCGGTCCTTATGCGACACATTTTCGGTTTTTAAATGCGGCGGTTTTTCCGAATACGTCGGGTTTTCGTTCGGCCACGCCCCCCGATTTCCGTCGCGCGCATGCCAGCGCCGATGCGCCACAATCCGATCGCGTGCGCCAAAATCCCGGGGCAATTTAAGTACAAGCGGCGCAAAACGGAAATATTCGGGTAACACGTCGGGAAAACGCGAATCGGGCCCTTAATAAATGACCCCCATTGTTGGTGACTCGTATAGGGACTACTGCAGAAGTCCCTGTCTTTTCTGGGGCATTTTTTGATATTTGATATTTACATTTGTTGTGGGAACTATTTACAAACACTTATGGCTGAATGTGGACCAACTTACCTTGTCTTGATCCACTTGTTGCTTCTGAATGTGTGCTTTCACACTTTTTAATGGTTTTTAAAACTTTCTTGATGTATGTCACTTGGATTATGATTCCTCAATAAAATGTACGTATTTTATGCCAATGCATACTAGCTTTTCTCTTTTTTGTTGTGTCTTCCCAGAGTCCTCACACTGCTCTGCTCTTAGCTCTTTGCATTGAGCCTCCTCGCTTTTTATCTGTGTCATATCTGTTGCAGGGTTTTGGTTTAATACAACGGCAATCATTTACAGCAGAGGAGAGAGGCTGGGAAGTAGTCCAATTGCTGAGAGCTAAGAGCACAGCAGTGTGAGGAAACGATCCTAGTGCACTGGTAGATATAATTGCTCATATCAGTATCCTTCTACTACTAACAACATACATTGTCGTGTTATTACACATCTCTCCAGGTACAATCAAATCACAGTGCACAGCAGTGTGAGGACACTCTCCCAATAAGATTCTCAAATATAACTCCTTATTTCACGGTCCTGTTGCTACTAAAATCATACACAAAGGCGTGATTACATATCTCTTGAGGGATAATACCTAGCAAGCTCTGCAGAGAGCACAGCAGTGTGAGGACATATCAGCAGTGCTACAATAGTGGAATATAATTGCTATGTTGATACACAGAGGTATCATTACACATCTGTCCTGGGGCAATACCTAACATGCTCTGCAGAGAGCACAGCTGTGTGAGGACACCTTTAGTACAATCCTGGACTATAATTATTTATTTCACAGTCCTGCTGCTACTAAAATCACACACAAAGGTCTGATTACACATCTTTACAGGGACAATACTTCTGCACTCTACACCCAATGCATATAGCTCAGAGCACAGCAGTGTGAGCACACACCACCATAAAGTCTTGCTGCTGCTACCGTACTAACAACACACATAATGCTCTGATTGCACATGCAGCTGACAGGTTTCCTTTGATAATAATGGAGTATATCTTCATCCATGTAGATGTTTTTGTGAGACAATTGATGTACAACAAATTTAGGTTTTTTTAATAAAAATGTAAATATCTTTATTCATGCAATTAGTGTTATGTACATAGATACAGAGGCGCCTATAGGATCACAGCCATTGCCAGGGCTCCCTCTGCTGGCAGCTTTATATATGACACCCAGGTTACTCTACAGATAATGGCAGTGGGTCACAGGTAGGTGCCTGGTCTGATATCTGATAAGGTCTTCTGGGGTCCGATACTGATACAGGGAGTCCTGGGTCTGAATATAGATTTATATATATATACAGGGTGAGATCGAAATCAATGCAGGGGTCTGGTCTGGAGTATAGTCATTTACTATATGTATGGTCTGGGGTCTAATATTGGGGTGAGAATATAATAATAGAGTCTCTGATTAAGTTAAAATGTGGTCTTGGGTCTGATATTAACATAGGGGTCTGGGGTGTGTAATTATATTCAGGGTCTCATTGTAATTTTAAGTTTAATAGAAAGGTTCAAAATATATTTAAGGTTCCGGCTGAGGTCTAAAATTGATTTAAGCAGCACCTGAGATGTGTATTATGAGGTTCTGCAGCAGCTGAGGTGTGTATTATGAGGCCCGAGCACCATGGGGAGGCTCTTACCTACTAACGCTCTGAAATATGGGAACCTGTAAACTCAGTTTATGCAATGACTGCTACAGGCTAAAGCATTCTGGGATTGCTTTCCTCTCCATAAGGCAAGCAGAGCACTACATAGAGTATGCAAGTCACAGGAAGCTAAAGCTTACTATAGCTGCCCCAGACATTACTAACCACCGTGTGGTTCTACCTACTTGTAGTCTTTATAATTATACTAATGCTATTCTATCCCTTGTCCTGCGGGTCATGGGCATTAAAATCAGGACCCCAGACCACTTGTATAATCAGGACCCCCCGACAAGACCACTGTAATACTGAGACCCTAGACCAGACCACTGTAATACTGGAGACCTCGACCAGACCACTGTAACTGAGACCCTAGACCACTGTAATAATCAGGACCCCAACAGGGACCCAATGTAATAATCAAAAACCCGACCACTGTAAGTCAGGGGACCCCCGACAAGACCACTGTGATAATCAGACCCCAGGACCACTGTAATAATCGGACCACATGTATAATCAGACCCCAGACCAGACCACTGTATACTGAGACCCTAGACACTGTAATATAAAAACCCAGACCACTGTAATAGTCAGACCCCAGACCACTCTTAATAATCAGGACCCTCGACCAGACCACTGTGTACTGAGACCCCAGACCACTTGTATAATCAGACTCCAGCCCAGACCACTGTAATACTGAAACCATAGACCACTGTAATAATCCGAACCCAAAACCTAACACCCAGAGCAGTTCTTGGTCATTTGACCAACAGAACAAACCTAAAATATGCACCTTCCCCCCAAGCCACTATTGTTGACCAGCTACAAGCTTATCTGCCTGCAGAACCTCATAATACACCATCTCCTGCTGCAGAACCTCGTATACACACCTCATGCTGCCACGGATCACATAATACACATCTCAGTGGCTGCGGAACCTCATATACACATCCAGGTGCTGCGGAACCTCATAATACACATCTCAGGTGGCTGCGGAACCTATTATAACAAACCTCAGCTTCTGCAGCAACTCATAATACACATCTCAGGTTCTGCGGAAACTCATAATACAAACCTCAGGTGCTTGAAACCTCATAAAACACCCTCAGCCTGCTGCAGACCTCATAATACACATCTCTCAGGTTCTGCGAACCTCATAATACAAACCTCAGTGTGTGTAGAACCTCCATATCACACACTCAGGTCCTGCCAAAACCTCATAATACACACCTCAGGTCCCGCAGAACCTCATAATACAACACCTCAGCTGCTGCAGAAAACCTCATTATACACATTCAGATCTGCTGCAGAACCTCATAGTACACACCTCAGGTGCTTTGCAGAAGATGTGTATTATGAGGTTCTGCAGCAGCTGAGGTGTGTATTATGAGGTTCTGCAGCAGCTGAGGTGTGTATTATGAGGTTCTGCAGCAGCTGAGATGTGTATAATGAGGTTCTGCAGCAGCTGAGGTGTGTATTATGAGGTTCTGCGGGACCTGAGGTGTGTATTATGAGGTTTTGCAGGACCTGAGGTGTGTATTATGAGGTTCTACAGCACCTGAGGTGTGTATTATGAGGTTCTACAGCACCTGAGGTTTGTATTATGAGGTTCCGCAGAACCTGAGATGTGTATTATGAGGTTCTGCAGAAGCTGAGGTTTGTATTATGAGGTTCCGCAGCACCTGAGATGTGTATTATGAGGTTCCGCAGCACCTGAGATGTGTATTATGAGGTTCCGCAGCACCTGAGATGTGTATTATGTGGATCCGTGGCAGCATGAGGTGTGTATTACGAGGTTCTGCAGCAGCTGAGGTGTGTATTATGAGGTTCTGCAGCAGATAAGCTTTGTAGCAGTGGTCAACAATAGTTGGCTTGGGGGAAGGTGCATATTTTAAGGTTTGTTCTGTTGGTCAAATGACCAAGAAACTGCTCTGGGTGTAGGTTTGGGTTCTGATTATTACAGTGGTCTAGGGTTTCAGTATTACAGTGGTCTGGGCTGGAGTCTGATTATTACAGTGGTCTGGGGTCTCAGTACCACAGTGTCTGGTCGAGGGTCCTGATTATTAAGTGGTCTGGGGTCTGACTATTACAGTGGTCTGGGTTTTGATTATTACCGTGGTCTAGGGTCTCAGTATTACAGTGGTCTGGTCTGGGGTCTGATTATTACATGTGGTCCTGATTATTACAGTGGTCTGGGGTCTGATTATCACAGTGGTCTTGTCGGGGGTCCTGACTATTACAGTGGTCTGGGTTTTGATTATTACATGTGGTCCTGTTGGGGGTCCTGATTATTACAGTGGTCTAGGGTCTCAGTATTACAGTGGTCTGGTCTAGGGTCTCAGTATTACAGTGGTCTGGTCTAGGGTCTCAGTATTACAGTGGTCTTGTCGGGGGTCCTGATTATTACAGTGGTCTGGGGTCCTGATTATATAATGCCCATGACCCAGCAGACAAGGGATAAGAATAGCATATAGTATAATTATAAGACTACAGTAGGTAGAACCACACGGTGGTTAGTGTTCTGGGCAGCTATAGTAAAGCTTGCTTCCTGTGACTTGCATACTGCTATGTAGTGCTCTGCTTGCCTTATGGAGAGTGAAAGCAATCCCAGAATGCTTTGAGCCTGTAGCAGTCATTTGCATAAACTGAGGTTTACAAGGTCCATATTTCAGAGCAGGTAAGTAGGTAAGAGCCTCCCCTAGTGGTGCTCGGCCCGAGGTGTCAGCAGTGACTGGGTCTCCTCGGCGTCACCTTTAGACTCCTGGCATTGGGTGAGTGTATGTGGGTGTAGAGGGGGGCTGGTCGGACCCTCTCTCCAGGTATTCATAGCCATCTGTGTGAGTTCATGGGGTGGAACACAAGTCTCTTGTTCTGTAGAAGTGAATTGGTTATCAGCGCCCCCTGCTGGCGGGGCAGGAGGAGCCCGGGAGTCGGAGGAGAGACTCTTTGCATGACGTCACTTCAGAAACAGGCGGATTTTAGGGTCTCCGAGCAATAATCTTACAAAAAAAAGATAAGAGCGGGAGTTACCATCTTGATTATTCATTGCATGGCGGTTGTATTTGGGAATTGTATGGCGCCATTATTTCATCACGCGCCATTATTTCATACAGCTTCACTCGGGAGTCGAGTGGTCACTCATACAATCCACAGCGCTCATCGCTGATTATCTGGCCATGGCGTGGCGATATTACGTGGGCATGCTATAGCGGCATTATTTATACACATATACTAATAGTTACCTTATGATAATATAAATAATGATAATTATGTGGGAGGTAGGTGGCCATTCATACCGCTCACTGCACATATCATTTGGGTGTTGTATATAGCATAGAGCACTGTATGGCGGTATTATTTATCACTTAGTGAGAGTATTTTACTAATATTCTATATAATATTATAAATATGCTAATATTGGAGGGTGAGTGGCCATTCATACCGCTCACTCACATATCATTTGGGTGTTGTATATAGCATAGAGCACTGTATGGCGGTATTATTTATACACTATGGAGAGTATATTACTAATAGTTACTATATAATATTATATAAGCTAATATTTGGAGGGTAGGTGGCCATTCATACCGCTCACTGCACATATCATTTGGGTGTTGTATATAGCATAGAGCACTGTATGGCGGTATTATTTATACACTATGTGAGAGTATTATACTAATAGTTACTATATAATATTATAAATAATGCTAATTATTTGGAGGGTAGGTGGCCATTCATACCGCTCACTGCACATATCATTTGGGTGTTGTATATAGCAGTGTTTGAGCACCATATGGTGGTATTATTTGGGGGAAAAAAGGTCACAAAAGTATATTTACCTTATAATTCCTCCAACTAGAAGCCCACCAATCATGGGTCCAACCCAGTATATCCAGTGATATGCCCAGTAGTTGGCCACCACAGCAGGACCGAAGGCTCTGGCGGGGTTCATGCAGGCTCCAGAAATGGCCCCTCTGAAATACACCAAGGACAAAATGTGAAAATCAGGAGCCACACAGAAAACGGTTATCGTGGAGTGGAGTTGTGTGTGTAGGAGAACATCTACTCCAATATAAATCCTATGAGCAGAGGTGACTCTGGATTGTTATAAGGTTTGGAGAAGCAAATTCTAAAGAAAAGGTGCAGCACAAGAGAAGAATGCAAAAAAGAGGAGGAAAGAAGAATGTTTTGTCTTGGAATCTTGGTCAAAAGATTATAGTTGCAGATGCTTATGTTGGATTTAAAGAGGAGGTTCCCACCACCACCAGTAACTCCAACTCTTACCTCCATTCACAGACGTCGCTCCAGTGATTCTGGAGGATTTGGAATTTTTTCTCTAGCCCCTATAATTTCCGAGCAATCAGTTCTGCTAAGTTTGGAATCCAATTCTTTACAGTCAGGTAGGTGGTCTTTGCTGCCCCCCTCACAGTAGGGATCGAAATTAGCATATTGGATTGTGATACCATAGTAGGCGATTGCTCGGGAACGGTGCGGGCTAGAGAGAAAATTCCAACTGCGCTGGAATCAGTGGAACGAGTTCCATTAGAGGAGGTGAAGAGTAGGAGGTGAGAGGTTTTTACTTACCCAGCCAAGATGTCCACGGCCACAGTGAATCCTATGCAGAACGGGGCCAGAGGAGTGGCCGTCTTACTATTGATGGCTCCCATGCAGACAGCGAGCACCAAGAACAATGTCATGACTATCTCCGCCCCAAGGGCCCGGGGAACCTGGCTATCACTGGTCACAACATTAAAGGCAGCTCCGCCGGCGCTGGTGTAGTTGTTTTCCAATGTCAGAGCCTGGAAAATACACAGCAGGTAAGTGGAGAGACCTGACAGATAGGTACAAGGCACCATATATGTATGAACACTGCCCTAGACTGCTGGGACTGCACAGTGTACTGCCCTAAGTGCTACGTGTTGTCATACCTTGGCAAGTGCCGCTCCAATCATCCCTCCGCAAAGTTGGCAAATCCAGTATGGCACCACCAGGATCATATTGAGTCCTCCGATGATAAAGGCGCCCAGGGACACCGCAGGGTTAAAATGTCCACCACTAAAATCATAAAGATAAGTAATGAGATGAGAGGTCTGCACCTCCCCATCCCCACCCCGGCCCACCAGGACATTATAGACTCTGGATTGTGTGTACTGCGAACAACGCAGGGATTGGAATAGTGGGAGCGACATCGCCTCCAGGTGGACATAGATAGATAGTGACCCGTGTACATGGCAGGTGTAGGGCTGTGTACTGCACACATAATAAGTGACTGGATACAAGGAGATGTTGTGGCTCCTTATCTCAGCGGCCGCTGCGCTCAGCCATAACAGTTTATCTTTCTCTTCTCTGATGCCGGTTAATGGTTACAAGAAATAGAGACGGAAATTCACACCACAGCCGCCGCACCCCAGTAATGGTGATGTCAGGGTGTCCCTGTCCTGTCCCCCAAGTGTCAGCGTGTCCCTGTCCTGTCCCCCCAAGTGTCAGCGGTCCTGTCCGTCCCCCCCATGTATCAGCTGTGTCCCTGTCGTCCCCCAAGTGTCAGCGTGTCCTGTCTTGCCCCCCAAGTCAGCTGTCCCTGTCCTCCCCCCAAGTGTCACATGTCCCTGTCCCCCAAGTGTCAGCGTTCCTCTGTCCAAGTGTCCTGTCCTTGTCCTCCCAGTTCAGCGTGTCCTGTCCTGTCCCCAAGTGTCAGCGTGGTCCCTGTCCTGTCCCCCAATTGTCATCTTCCCTGTCCTGTCCCCCCAAGTGTCAGCGGTCCCGTCCTGTCCCCCCAAGTGTCAGCGTGTCCCCTTTGATCCTGTCCCCCCAAGTGTCAGCGTGTCCCTGTCCTGTCCCCCAAGTGTCAGCGTGTCCCCCGTCCTGTCCCCCAAGTGTCAGCGTTGACCTGTCCTGTCCCCCAAGTGTCAGCGTTGTCCCTGTCCCTCAAGTGTCAGTGTCCCTGTCCCTGTCCCCCCAAGGTGCACGCGTTCCCGTCCTGTCCCCAGTGTCAGCGTGTCCCGGTCCTGTCACCCCAAGTGTCAGCGTGTCCCTGTCCGGTCCCAAGTTGTCAGCGTGTCCCTGTCCGGTCCCCCAAGTGTCAGCGTGTCCCTTTCCTGTCCCCCCAAGTGTCAGCGTGTCCCTGTCCTGTCCCCCAAGTGTCAGCGTGTCCCTGTCCTGTCCCCCAAGTGTCAGCGTGTCCCTGTCCTGTCCCCCAAGTGTCAGGTGTCCCTGTCCCCCCAAAGTGTCAGTGGTGTCCCTGTCCCCCAAGTGTCAGCGTGTCCCTGTCCTGTCCCCAAGTTCAGCGTGTCCCGCCTGTCCCCAATGTCAGCGTGTCCCCTGCCCCTGTCCCCCAAGTGTCGCGTGTCCCTGTCCTGTCCCCAAGTGGTCAGCGTGTCCTGCCCTGTCCCCCAGTGTCAGCGTGTCCTCTGTCCTGTCCCCAAGTGTCAGCGTGTCCCGGCCTGTCCCCACATGTCAGCGGTTGTCCCTGCCCTGGTCCCCCAAGTGTCCAGCGTGTCCCTGTCCTGTCCCCCAAGTGTCAGCGTGTCCCTGCCCTGTCCCCCCAATTGTCAGCGTGTCCCTGTCCTGTCCCCCCAATCTCAGATTCTTTTAGTAAGTCCCCGGTACATTGTCTTGTCCTTGTTATTCCTGTAGTGGAGCCTGGGAATGTGATATACGGTCACTGGTGTTGGGGTTATGGAGTATATGATATATGGTCACTGGGGTATATATATATATATATATATGGTCTCAGCAGGGACATTTACCTGATGCCTCCGAGGATGGCGATGGTGAGTCCTAGGGCGAGTCCGTGGGCCAGTGCCGGCTGGAGTCTGCCTGTGTCCGGTGAACTCTCAATGACGGAAAGGCACCCGACAAACACGAAGAGGGTGGTGCCCAGCAGCTCGGCCAGACACGGCTGCACATAAACCTCAAACCAGTGGGGCTTTTTCTCCTTTTGGGGTGCAATTTCTTCCATTTCTTTGAAGTTCATGTTCCCGAGTTCTGTGTCCATCATGGCTGAATCTAGTGAACAGAAAACAACAATATATATAGTATATGGTGCCATTCTGTGTATACAGCTCCTGCACTGGTCGATGTGTCTCCATGGTTACAGACTACAAACAAACCAAGATGCTGCATTCCTGTATTACAGTAAAAGTCACCACATGTATGTAATAATGTAAGACTACACAGGGTTGGTTTGTAGTCTGTAACCATGGAGACACATAGACCTGCAGAGGAGCTGTATACACAGCACTTTCATATAAAGTAGCACAGGTTGGCTGTTGCACATCTATGTGACTGTGTGATGGGATATTTTGGGTGCAGTAATTGGATCACATCCTAAAAACGTGACTGAAGTTATAATTGGAAAGAGCACTAAGGGATAAGATGGTGTTTGCGCTCCACATACAGACGCTCAGTTTTGTTTGCCTTGTGCAGACAGGTTTTCCCAAGGTGACCCCCTTCCTGTAAACTGCTTAATCTGTGCAATCGGGGAGCTATTTATAATCCAGACACCTTATGTACATAGTCCACAAAAACCCAAATTCATAGCTACACGCACTCCCTGCCAGCTTTATGTCTCCTACTGCCAGAGACTTCAAGGGATCTTGCACTTTGGGGGAACATAAAGGCATATTCATCACTCCTGTAGCACCTCCGCAGGCAGATTGGGGTTTTGCACATTTTTGGATTTATTTAGTAGTTCCCCCTATGCACTTTTGTTCCAAACCATAATATATGTACAGAATGTCAGGTCATAACTGGGTTCTGTGTAGGTGGACCCTTCATCAATGGGATGCCTCTGAGGTGGTCCCTTTCATCAATGGGTTTCCTGTAGGTGGTCCTTCAAATGGGTTTCCTTGTAGGTGGACCCTTCATCAATGAGTTCTCTGTAGGTGCACTCTTCATCAATGGGTTTCCTTGTAGGTGGGCCCTTCATCAATGGGTTCTGTGTAGGTGGACCCTTCATCAATGGGTTTCCTTGTAGGTAGACCCTTCATTAATGGGTTTCCTTGTAGTGGACCTTCATCATGGGTTTCTGTAGTGGGACCCTTCATCAATGGGTTCCTTGTAGGTGGACCCTTCATCAATGGGTTTCCTTGTAGGTGGACCCTTCATCAATGGGGTTCCTTGTAGGTGGACCATTTATCAATGGGTTTCCTTGTAGGTGGACCCTTCATCAATGGGTTTCTTGTAAGTGGACACTTCATCAATGGGTTTCTTGTAGGTGGACCCTTCATCAATGGGTTTACTTGTAGGTGGACCCTTCATCAATGGGTTTCCTTTTAGGTGGACACTTCATCAATGGGTTTCTTGTAGGTGGACCCTTCATCAATGGGTTTACTTGTAGGTGGACCCTTCATCAATGGGTTTCTTGTAAGTGGACACTTCATCAATGGGTTTCTTGTAGGTGCACCCTTCATCAATGGGTTTCCTTGTATGTAGACACTTCATCAATGGGTTTCCTTGTAGGTGGACCTTTCATCAATGGGTTCTCTGTAGGTGGACCCTTCCTCAATAGATTTTGTATAGGTGGACTCTTCATCAATGGGTTCCATGTAGTTGGACCCTTCATTAATGGGTTCCGTGTAGTTGGACCCTTCATCAATGGGTTCCATGTAGTTGGACCCTTCATTAATGGGTTCTGTGTAGGTGGACACTTCATCAATAGGTTCCATGTAAGTGGACCCTTCCTTCACTCGATAATCCTCATGTGAAGGTACAATCTAGGACTGAAGGCATCTGTGTGATAGCTCAGGTGAGTGATCTTTGATTTCTGACCTAAGCATTTTCCCTTATCTACAATTCCTAGTAGATTTATATTACAGTCACCGCTGGCAATGTGCAGGATCGCCCTATTCGAGGTACAAGATCTTCTACGGGTGAGAACACAACGCTTGGGGGCTTTTGATATGGGTAAAATAAAGTCAGCAACTTTCAGGTCAAGTTTCCTTTTCATGACGTGTCCCATTTATGACCCCATCCAAGTGATTTACACCCCCCTCCCCCATCCCTAACAATTATCCATATTACAGTAATATCAGTCTCTATACTTTCCTAATAGCCGCAATCTTCTCCATAATATAATGACAGAGATTATCTCCGCTCTATACTCTATGGGGGTATATATTATGACGCAGGCTAGGGGGGTGTAATGAGCACACTTCTCTATAAGGGGGTGGGTCTTAAAGGGGTAGTCCATATTACCAAAAAATTCCCCAAAATATATTTACTCACAGAGTGTCCTGCTGCATGAATAGGATTTTAGAAACCATCAACAAGCAGGGGGTGTGGATCTGTACCTCTTCATGTTTGCTGCCTTATATGCATTATAGGGTCCCGGGTTGGTTCTGGCACCTATCGTGGGCGTTAACCATTTCAATGCTGTCAGCGTGTGGGTGCCAACATTTTGGCTGAGATTGTTGCCCTCCTACCCCCGGTGATGTCATCGGGGGGCAACAAAGGGTCATGATGACAGCAAGGAATCTCCGTTAGACTGCACACCGGATCCGTAATGTTCACAGTTGGACTGTGAATTCAGTCATATTGCAGCATAGGGGAGGACTGATCAGACCCCCTAGGGTTCAGTTACCCGAGGAGGTCTAAAAATAGAATAAAAAAAAATAAAAAATATTTAAAATTTTTTTTTTAGTTCACAAAAAACTAAAAAGTTTACCCCCTTTCCCTTGAAATGATATCAAACTAAACAAAGAAAATCACACGCACGTTCCGTATCGTTACATCCTATAATTCCCGATCTATCAAATCGTACATTTTTTTTCCTAGCAGTGAACCTGATAACGGAAAATAGCGCCAGAATGCTGACACTTTATTGCCCTTTAGCAATACATAACATTTTTAATAAAAAATAATCCTAAAAAAGGTGGCAATTAAAAAATCAGCTTGTCCCGCAAAACAATGACCCCTCATAAAACTCCGTACACCGAAGTACGAAAAGGTTATGTGTCAGAGTACGGAAAACTGGGAAGATTTTTATTTTTACAAAACATTAAAATTTTTAAAAATCTATTAAAACATAAAACCTACAGTAAATCAATTTAGTATCTCTGTGATGATACCGAACCAAAAAATACATAAGAGGTGCCATTGGGAGCGCACAGAGCCCACAAGAAGGTGACGCAAATGTGTTTTTCCGACACATTTAACCACATTTGGAATTTTTTTCCCCACTTCCCAATACACGGTACCGAATATTAAAAACCATCACTAGGAAGTGCAATTTGTTACACTAAAAACAAGTCCTCATAATGCTCCGTACACAGAAAAATAAAAAAAGTTATGGATTTCTGAAGTTAGGGAGCAGGGAAGCAAAAAATAAATTTCGAAAAAGGGCTGTGGTGTTAAGGGGTTAAGTTAAAATTCTTCAAAAGACAAATTAGGTGGTTAGATTTGGGAAAAATTGTGGGTTTCCCCCCCCAGCTATGTGAATAAATCGCACATTTAATCGGGAAGGTATATCCCCCCACCCAATGCTCGGTGCTGAGCTAAAAAGCCAAAATTATCTAATAATTACCCAAAAAGGCATAAAAAATAAAAGTAAAAAATAATACATGACAGCTATTATTACATAACAGTTTGTATAGTGTTAAGTTTTCTGAGTTTACTTACCGGGATGTCCGCCGGGAGATGTCTTCACCTATGACAGGACCTTCTAGACTGACTCCAGGTGAAGACGTTGTCTCAAGTACTTTACTTCTCCTTATGAAAAGCAATAAAATGCAGCAGCCGAGTCCGGGGCGACCAATCACACTCGCCTCTAATGTGCTCTTATCTCAATCATTTCTCAAGTCAATAATCTTCCTGCCAAGAAGGTAAATGAGTTGCCCTCCCTCCTATGTCGGCTCCTGTGCCCTCCCAGGCAGCGGGACGGGGCGCAATATACTCAAGGATCAAGGCAGAAGGAGATCACAAGGTTCTAAATCCATAAGTAACATGCGGCCAATGAATAAGAGGGACAATAAGATCCTGAGCAGGCAATGATCTGCCCATAGACTATTAGTATGTGGTCTCTTCAAATGCCACCAACACAGATGTGACCCTATGGGGTGACGTCCTACTAGACCTCTACTCAGGTCCTGTGGTATCTGGAACCAAGACATTATCAGCGAATCTGGGATCAGACTTGGTTTTCAGGCAGATGATGGATGGGGAAATCTAAAGGCTAGTCATCACCTTGAAGTTTTTGACATGTTCCTCACACCATTCCTGAATATTTTTATAATGTGGCCCGGGGAATGAAAGGAGGTAGTGTAGATGTAGTGTTATGATGAGGGAGTAACATGATATCAGGAGCCAAGGTTGTCCATTGGAATGGTCATTCCGATTGCATCCACCAGGGTCTTTTCCAAGTGGTACATTTGGGTCACCTTGGGCATTCTGAATGGTTTTAGACTAAACCCTTAACTCATCCCATGTCCCTAGAGACCAGGAGGCCCCACACATGTAAGTTCACCAGATCGGATGTCAGCACAACACTGGATCATGGAACCAGGGAGAAGCGGGATGAAGACCTACATCTTTCTAGTCAACCCCCTGGTGTGAGGTGGAGATGTCCTACTCTTTCTGGTCAAGTTCTTCCACATTTATCCCCATCATCACAAGATAATCAGTATTATTAACGACACCTTTCGATGACATTAATGTTATTCCAGGAAGTTGTACTTGAAGGTGGAGAGAACCTTTAAAGGGGCAGTCCTGTTAGGACCTCACATGGAGGACAACCACTATCACCGGAGATTCCTCCTTCTGATCTGTTCTGGTGCCTTTGATGGTCCATTGTGTGAATAGCGACCTGATGATAGTTCTGTCCCCCCTCCCCCAGCATTAGGATGCAATAAATGTCTCAGCGCGCCGTGATTAATGTGCCCACCACCATGAAAATGTCGGCGTCTGCACTTTCCCAGTATGGAGGGAATAAATACAATGAACATGGAGCTGACGACTGCAGAATCCACGCGTCACCTGATAAGTCTACGATTCCGGCAGACTATAGAGATATGGAAGATGTGACACCATGGAGGCATCATGGGCCCTTGAATGGAGGACACAAAGGGGCACATTTACTTACCCGGTCCCTGCGCGATCCCTGAACAGGACTGCCCGACGAGGATGAACTCTGCCACAATTCATGTAGATCGTGCTCCTGATATCCTGCATGTGTCGCTTCCCTGCTCAGGTCCGCTGGAGGTCACATTCTTCTTCCCGGTGCATGTAAGTGCTTGGCTTGCGACACAATTTGTTAAATCCTGCAGTTTGTCCAAAACCGTCAGTTCGTCCGACGGCCTGCCCCCCGTTCTGTGCCGGATGAAAGCCGGCGCCAAAATCCGATCGTGTGCGCTAAAAATCCCTTTTAAATACCTGTCCCAGCGGCTCAAAACGGAAATCGAGGGGATGTCCGACGAAAGTGCAGTCCCCGGAGCCCTTAGTAAATGAGCCCCAAAGTGTCTAAACACTTTAAGGGCAACCCATTCTGAATAGTGTAATGCTTCAGATTCCCTGCGGAGGCGCTGTAGGAGAATTGAACACTAGTTGATTTGTAACCCAAAGCCAAGGTTACATTTACTAAAGGTCCTGACCCCCTGCAGCACCCCTGCAGGTGAAAAAAGGCATTACACTGTTTTCAATCAAAACTACAATGTAATTCATGGATATTCCGGGTCCTCCAAGACGAGAGATGCTCGTTCTAGAGATGACACATTTTATAGATGTTTCTCAGGGGAATCCTGATCATTCTAGATTGGACTAAAATCCTGGAGGGATGTTATAATCTTGTGAGTAAATTTTTCGAATTCTTCCAGATGTCACAATTCTCACCTCACATTCCACGTTATTTCACAATTTCATAGTTAGATACTGAATGGCCGCTACGAGCAGTGACACTTCAGCTGAGATTTATCACTGGATTTCACAACATGGACCTAACCTGTGAATCCTGAGAGGCACGAGGTGGAAAATTACCCTAGCGCACACGGGACTCCTCTCCGTGCCCGCAGCCATGGCACCAGCGCTTTACGAGCTGCAGAGTCATGACTTGTCAGGGGCAGCGGGTTATATCTCGCTAAACAGCAGCATCCATCAGATTTACAAGACGTTCTGTGTTTCCTTTAGACGGGGAGGTAATTTTCCATGGTGCAGATAATTGGAAGACACAACAAGAATTGCACAATTTGTGCCGAATTTATCAAAAATCCAGCAAAGGTGTAATAAATTTGGCTCCACATAGACCCATAAGACACTTTTCATACATCACTGCTTCAACTCATAGAACACACTGGATTAAAATTGTCTTATCTCTTTTGCAGATCTACATGTCACCGTGGTTACAGACTACAAACAAACCCTGTGTAGTCTGCCCAACCTAACCTATGGCTTGACTTTCAAATTTCAGCAGTCCAGACCTTGGCTTATGCCTGACCCTTCTTCACCTGGTGTCCAGTGTTTCGCCCTTAGTCAGGTTATGCAGAGACTAAATCAAGAGGTAGTGACCTGGTCTCCACCCTGTAGTGAAATCCAATCTAGGGGTTAAACAGTAAAAACCAGAGAGATCTCTAAAGTCCAAAGTCAATCCTGTTATATAAGGCAGCGGAACCACAACCAGCAGATTGTAACAATGTTGCCGCAAGTAACAGACTACACGAGCTGTGTCGTAGTCTGCAACCATGGAGAGGCACAGATTTGCATCTGAACTTTATATACAAAACAGAGATAACTTTATTGAATCCTATCTTCATGCTGTATATTTTAATAGTGAAACACATACATAATAGTCTATGCGCCGCAGCGAGCTCTTGACAGTGAGTGCACACTTATACTCTACTCCACTTTAAGGGCATCTTGCTTCATAGTTCACATTCTTGTAGTAAATGCAGCGCCGCAGCACTTAACCAGTTAACCATATTATAATTTTTTTTTTAAATGTAGGAACAATAGGGTCTGTGTAGTGAGGAGCGATGGGGGCGGGGGGGGGGGGGGTATAGTCTCTGGCTCGGAGAAGTGCTGCCCATTACATGTAATAATACACAGGGATGGGCATTGTGGGACCCAGTGATCAGATAAATGGGAGGGGGAATCCGTCTGCTATGAGGTCCCCGCTGCTCCTGGAATAGCATTTCGAGGAATTAACCTATTCACTACCTTTCATAGAAGTAATGAAGCCTGGAGAAGATGGAATGGAATAATGGAACCTGTGGCTATCCCATGTCACCAGTGCTATGACCCCTTAAAAAGTTGGGGCATTCCAGCTATGCTTTCCAGTCTGTCCTAAATGCTCCATGTTTGGTAGAGGTTTTAACATATTGTGGCCCCATTTTACACCATCAACTGAGCTTTGATACTCATAGTGACAGTCGTTGAATCAGGATTCTAGATGTGGGGAGGCATGGGGGTCTGGCCACGTGTTCTTTTACTTTTTTGCACTTGTGATCCCAATTTTTGCAATTTTCTTTTCCCCATCCAATGATTTTCAGCTTTTCCCAAACCCTGAGATGTGCTGATGGGTGCGGGTGCATGTCCTTACTACCATGCAGATAAGTGACTCCGCACCACCCTGCTTTATGATCTAAGTTACGCAGTCACCATCAATTACCTGCACCATATACATTCATGTTCCTTGATGTTAATCCGTCCGGGCTTAAGGCTGAATGTCAAAGAACTTTCCAGAACCAAAAAAACAGAGGAGAATTATTCAGTTCAAGGCTACATGGTGACACCCAGGACGTCATTACGTGGACCATCTGTGAGGTGGAAGCCTTCTCAACCCAATGGGTCTTCCAATGTAGAAAGCTTCTGAATCTTCTCCAAGTGCTCCTCACACTGCTGTTCTCTCATAGAACAAAATATTATCTGTACATTCTTACAAGTTCTAGATTTTACAGATGTGACGGAGTGAGAGAGGGCAGACGCCAAGGAAAATTACTGAAAGAAAATCTATTTTACACTTGGATAACAAAACACTGGGCGGGCAGAGTGCCAGGAGGAGATAAAGCCACCAGAGACACCAGACACTGGAGGAAAATCTCATAGAAAGAGAAAAGTATTATATGAAGATAAAATATTAGAATATAATTCCTTAGGAAGGAAGGGGCACAGTATTGTCTTTTATTAGTGACTATAGTTTCCCGTTTACGCATCATATTCCTGCCCCTTATTTACTATAGGATCTTATTTGAGAACTAAATGTGTGTACGGGGCTGCAAATACCCCTATGGAAACACTGTAAAGAAGTCTTATACAGGGCCGGCGTTAGGGGCGGTAAGCTGGGCATTTGCCCAGGGACCCCTGTCCTAAAGGGGCCCCTTGAACGTGGACTTTTCTGGGCAGAGGATGTATTGCTCCTTTAATACCCCTATAATACCCCCTTATCATGCAGGACTAAAGGGAACAATCTTACTGTTCATAAAATAGTTCTATTTTGGGGCCCTAATTTCAGTTTTGCCCAGGGCCCCACTTTGTCTAAATCCGGCCCTGGTCTTATACAGTATGTTTTGATAAGTACAGTTCCTCAGGGGTGGAGCTTCAGAAAAGCATTTTCTTATTGGTGCTTTGTATATGTGTCATGCTCCACCCTAGCAGAGCCTGCACAGGTTTATATATCAGTATTTTACACTGTTTGCTGTGATGAGAACATATTTTATATACATGGATTGTTTATTTTTGAAAACTTGCAACTATTTTTGTGCATCATCTGGTGTGGGTGAGAGGTGTAGGTACCAGTCATTAGGATATGTGTGACATGGCCCAGCAGCTATGATTGGTCTCATCGGGTCACCACTACCACTGTACCATAGATGCAGCTCAGTCAATCCACTAGGGCAGTGGTTCTCAACCTGTGGGTCGAGACCCCAGCGGGGGTCGAACGACCAAAACCGGGGGTCGCCTAAAGCCATCGGAGCCGAAATTTTACTGTGTTTTTACTGCAAGTTGCATGGTTTGGGGTCACCACAGCATGAGGAACTGTATTGCGGGGTCACAGCATTAGAAAGTTTGAGAACCACTGCACTAGGGCATCAGTCTGACAGATTGGATACGGAGGTCACGCCGTGGATCTGTACATTCCTTTATCTTTCTCAATAGGTTTGTGTTTATTGTCTTAGTGTAAAGTGATAGCACTTTATGTGGCAGTAATAAAACAACTATTTATTGTGGCTCTTATCACCGCTGTGTAAAAGTGCATGGCGGCCTTACTCTACACACCGTAACCCCTGCGCCTTCTATGGTCTGTCCATGTCACATCCTTAAAGAACATCTACCACCAGGATGAAGGACTGTATGCAAATGAGCCTCGGTGGCGCCAGGCTTCATAGGTGTTATTGGAGTCGGAGCCCCTTATCCTGGTGGTAGATGTCCTTTAAGATCTCTATGGCACATCTTGGTAATGGTTTTCTTTTCCACACCAGGGGTTCACTTCCGAATTCCCTAATTTTATATTGCCTTCACTGGTTGTTGTTCAGATTAAGATCCTTACAATGTAAGCCAAATATCAGTAATAACAACCAATAATATGTGAAGGCGTCATTCATGGGCAAAACACAGTAAGTAATGAGTTAAAAGTTGCCAGTACACGGAGGTGCAGCATGTGCCAGGGCACAGGGTATAAGGGCTGAGCATAAGAAACGGTAATATGCATTATGTATCCCCTTCCCACCAGTACATGGAGGTGCGCATGTGCAGGGCCCCCCCACCAGGGGTTTTAATAAAAGGGGGGCTCTGTAGCATAAGAAAACGGTACTATATATTAGTATCCCCTTCCCAGCAGCAAATGGAGGTGCGCATGTGCAGGGACAGGGTTTATAGGGCTGAGCATAAGAAAACGGTAATAACATTATGATCTCCCTTCCCACCAGTACATGGAGGTGGTGCATGTGCAGGGCCACGGGGTAAGGCTGAGATAAGAAACGTAATATACATTATGTAGCCCTTCCCACCAGTACATGGAGGCTGCGTATGCGCAGGGCACAGGGTGTAAGGGCTGAGCATAAGAAACGGTAATATTACATTATGTATCCCCTTCCCACCAGTACATGGAGGTGGGTGCATGTGCAGGGCCAGCGGGGTAAGGCTGAGATATAAGAAACGTTATAATATACATTATGTATCCCCTTCCCACCAGTACATGGAGGTGCGCATGCGCAGGGCACAGGGTATAAGGGCTGAGCATAAGAAACGGTAATATACATTATGTATCCCCTTCCTACCAGTACACGGAGGTGCACATGCGCAGGACACAGGGTATAAGGGCTAAGCATAAGGAGGAACAGTTATATACATTATATATCCCCCTCCCCAGTACTTGTAGATGCCCAGGACACAGGGTATAAGGGCTAAGCATAAGGAGGAACAGTTATATACATTATATATCCCCCTCCCCAGTACTTGTAGATGCCCAGGACACAGGGTATAAGGACAGAGAATGTTCCCAAACTGGTGGATGATGCAAGACTCTCAGAGAAGGAAACTGTGGATAGAATTGTGACAACTTTTGGCCGCATGTAATAAACCATTCAATTTAGAGCAGTAATGAGCTGGAGGAGGAGTGTGACCTACTTTTCTATAAAAGTTTATTTTCTTGCATATAACTTTCTAATTGATGGATGCAGAATGAAAAAAAAAACAAAATCACAGCCAAAACTGGACGTGGACCAGAAAACTTACCTCAGACCACCTCAGCCTCCCACAGACAATGCAGACAAGCGGGAGCCACACAGATCAGGGCTCTTCCTTATGGGGGGATATTCAGGTACAAAGGGAAAAAGGGGCTTTTGTTTGTAAATATTATATTTTACCCTTCACTATTTTGTGGATGATGATTAGAGAAGAGGGAACTGATAGTACCTCATGTCACCCATGTGAATGGTGGATGGAGTGACCAATATTACCTGAGATGTCCCATAGGAGTGGATGGAGTGATAGTCCTCAGGGGACTCCCTGGCCCGCATTCACATGTAAAGAGCCCTGAGCAGTAGCCACCAGCCACAGCAAGCGATTGCCAGGGGTAACAGGACCACCGGACGGAAGCACCGGACGCCAATCTCGCTCCAGTCATCAGGCTGTGTCTATGGCCGCGGTGCCAGCTGTATAAACTGAGCGGGCAGCTATACGATGAGTGGAAACAAATGGATATCTGATGACCAAGTGAGTAAGAGCTCGCCCCTTATCACTCGTAGGCGCAGGTAATTACTGTGACGTCCAAGTCCCTACGTTTATCACACCCAGGTTCTGCTGGCACAAGGCGACACGGTTCTGAATGGAGCCTTTTGTTGTGGAAGTTTCCGGACTATGGGAAGTGATGGCGTGTAGACACGACTGTGCCCTAATTCGGAGATAACCTTGAAGGACAACCCCCAGACGTCTGTAGAGCGGAGACCATGTGCCAAGAGGGAGTGCCCGCCCGGCCGGAACAGAGCGATCCTGGGTGAATGGAGCTGATAATCTACAAGATATTATACCGCCAAGTTTCCAGAGACGTCATTATGGAAGTGTTTGCCCAAAGTGGTTTCTTTTTTGCTGCGTTTCTATTGATTATTGTCCAATTGGACCAAATCTTAGATCCTCCCCATGTGCAATCAGTCCCGCTGAGTCTGGGGCAAATATTGGAGGGACTCTACCTAATATGGACATGGAGGTAAGTCCGATAACAGGAGGGTGGTCACAGAGTGGATAAATAGAGCAAAGGAGGAGAAAATTAAAGAAATATTCCACTCGATTTACCTCACATTTTTTGTATGTGTGTAAGTAAGGGGGGGGGGGGGATATGAGGTAATTTACCAAAATACATATCAGAACTATTAGTAGATGTAAAGTGAGGCCTCCTGTCTTTTACCTCATCAGCCAGACATTCCTGACCATAAAATGGCGGCAGATGGAGGGTCATGTGATCTCTATCTGTCCATGAACAATCGCCCTGTCAGGACCTTATGATAGAATTCATGAAGAGAAGATCAAGGTCCATGGTCAGATAGAGATCACATGACCCTCCATCTGCCGCCATTTTATGGTCAGGAATGTCTGGCTGATGAGGTAAAAGACCGGAGGCTTCACTTTACATCAACTTTCCATCAGCGCGTAGATCAATGGAAACACAAGGAGCTTACACCAAGGCGTCAAACACACTGTAAGACACAGTTCAGACCTGGGATCTTAACTCTGATAACAGAACATTATTAGACACAACACACACTGTGCATGTTCTTGTGCTCCCTGGATGTGTGATCTGCTGTCTATTAAATGACATAGACAGAACATTAATAAAAAATCTGAAGGATTGCGGCACAGGAGCAAACTACAATCCTGGAATATTAATCCATATTTCAGTGTCCTGCTGCTACTAACAACATACACAAAGGTAGGAAAATACCTAACAGTGGCTGCAAAGAGCACAGCAGTGTGAGGACACCCCCAGCACACTTGAGAAAGACGATATATGGATTTATCACAGTCCTGCTGCTACTAACAACACCTATTAAAGGTACGATAAGACATCTCTCCAGGAACAATACCTTACACTGGCTGCCGTACATGCATGCATGGTCACACCTGCTGCTGACAGGTTCCTTTGTACATTAGCTTCCAAGTTACTCAGTTGGTTAAATTGGCTGCATCTCCTTACCCCTTTCCACTTCTGGATAGAGATGGGCTCCAGGATATAGTAGACGATCACTGATAATGGAACATTGTGGATAGAACTTTCCGTCTGTCTGTATCGGCGCTGGGGAAGGAATGAGTGAGGTGACATTACCAGCTCATCTGTAGATAATCCCGGGGACGGTACTTAATCAGACAGTTCATCTCAGTGTCACCTGACAGGCACAGGTCACCGGGGTAGAGCGGTACACACGGAGCACATGCACAACACACCACCAGGGAAAACCTTCTAAAAAATTTTTTTTTTGCAAGGATAAAAAGTAATGAAGTGCCTGCAAGATTAGTTTCAGAAGTAGGAAGATCACATATGTTCTAAAGGGGCAAAAATGGGAGAGTCCTTAGAGGATATCCATATTATTCCCATTAAGAGGGGCTAATCTGCACGGGGCCGATCCGTGGCTTATCCCTCTAGGATCACAGAGAAAAACGGCATGTAACATCTTCTTACTATAGAATCATCTTTCTTATGATGACCGATGACCTTTTACCCAACAACAGTGTCTGTCCGTGCCACGGGGGGCAACGTCTGTAAAAGGGAACCTTAAATCTTTTGGAAACATTAACACTAAACTCTAAGGGTCCATTCACACGCGGTATGCCCGCCGTGCACTGGAGAGGAGGAGGAGGTGATAGAGCATGCACTATCTTTTTGCGGTGTGCGGATCGGTGTGCCGCTATTGCCGTCTATGGGGACGTACATGCGGATGCATGTACGTCCCCGCAGACGGCCATGTGAATGCGCCCTAAGACCAATTATAAGATGGACCATATTACCCATCAGTCCCCACTGGAGGAAGGACCATCAAGTCTTGGATGTAAAGTTTTCCAGCCAGGTTGCAAAATCTAGTGGAGAACCATTCCAGGGAAATTCAAAGAAGGAAACTTTGAATCCATTGGACACCATGAGAATGACTTGGAATACAAACTATATAATGGAGGTTCTAATACTCAGCATCAGTGTCCAGAGTCATCATGGCCTGTGGAGATTTGAGTCCTTCCAACCTTGTTCCAAAGTCTGATGGATAGACATCACAGAAGCCATGTTCATATTAAGTTCACGTAATGGACACCTTCATAAAGAAATGTATCAGCATGGCCTGACCTAGGATCAGGGCTCTTATGGCTTGGTAGACACACATCTTGGTAGACACACATCCAGCCATGTTCCAAAAACCAATCGGAAGCCATTCCCGGGAGATCTAAAAAAAAAAAAAGAACTGAAGCTCACATTTGTTGGCCACTCTTATGATTAACTGGGAGACCAACTATGAGATAAACTTCATACCCAGCATCAGATTATAGATCAAAGGTTGCACAACTTTCCAGTCAGGATTCAAGATCTGAAGGAAAGTAATATCTGGGAGATACATAAGCAACCTTAGATCCACTGGGCATTCTTATTACGCAAGGCCAACCATGAGCTAGGCCGTGTTACCCAGCATCACTGCCCATTCATCGCTCGATGGACACACAGACCAGCCATGACCCAAAATCTGAAGGAAACACCTGGTAGATACATAAAAAGCAACCTTAAATCCATTGGACATCTATTGATGAACCAGGAGGACAACTTTACACAAGGGTCTTTTGCTCCGCATCTGTTGTAATACTCATGAAGGTTTGTGGTGGTGTGACTCCTTCCAAAATCTGATGGAGAACCCAACACAGAACTGACAAGGGAACCCAAATCCAGTGACGAACTGGAATGACTTACCCTTTACCAATGCTCATCTAATAACAAAAAATTCTCCAGACATGTTCCAAAATAAGAAGGAAAGTTTTTCCAGAATTGAAGCAGAGATGAAATATACGAAATTTAAAACCATTGGACAACGTGATGATGAACTGGAAGGTCAACTATGAGCTAGACCTTCTTGCCCGGCATCAGAGACCCTTCTTAGCAGGACTCCAAGGGCTCGATGGAACTTTTCAGCCACGTTCCAAAATTCAAAGCTTAAGCCATAGATGCGAGGTATATAAAAGTCCATTGGACACTATTATGATGGACAACTATGACCAAGAATGAGCGTCTATTCTTAGTAGGACTTGACGGAACTTTTCAGCCATGTCCCAAAATTTGAAGGCAAGCCATACACGGGAGGCAAACCTTAAATCCATCGGACACTTCCGACGTTCAGGAAGTCCAACTTTACCCAAGAATCAATGTCCATACGGTTAGTGGAGATCTGAATTCTTCCACCCATGTGACAAAATCTCAGAGTTGATGTTCCTGTGAGGTCCATAAGTGGGAAGCTTAGATGATGAAAGGAAACGTTTCAGCCTTGCCCTTCGTCAGTGCCCATCCCTTAGACCCCTGTGTACCGTGTATAGTACATCATGCCCACATGAGTGACCCAGTTATGGCCGTCAGGCTGCCCATTCTCTCTGCATTAGCAAACCACAGGAGATCAGAAGAGAATTGACTGCAATCTTCCTCACGGGCTAAGTGCCTTCTTTGTAAAGGAAAGGTGCCAATCTACAAACTAAGTCATTCAAGTGCTCTAAATACGAGCCTCTCCGTCCTGCTAAGTGCTGCCATACGCAGTGGAGCAATTACCCGCTACCAGTCTCTCTGTGTCATTACTGTGTTGTATTTCAGAGAAGGGGCACTTAAGATGTTTTCAGGCAGTACGGTGTCAACTCCTTCCACCCAAGGTCACCGCTAAAATGGCGAGATCAACAACAAACACAACTCAAGAGCCACCAGGATTCAAGGGGGAAAATGAATATTAAGTGTAGACTAAGGTTATTGTAAGCTCTCGAAAAAGGTGCAGCCGCATTATAGACCCCAATGAGACATTCCTGATATAAGAGAATATAATACCGTCTGCAGAAGAACACGGATAGACAGAGAATGACTGATAGCAGCATGTGCAATACAGGTGGCAGTATTATTATTAGTTTATATTTCTGTACATAGGGGCAGTATTATAGTAGTTATATCTGTCATAGGGCATATTATAGATTATTCCTGTACTAGGGCAGTATTAGTTTATATTCTTGTACATGGGGCATAATTAGTTTATATTCTTTGACTAGGGGCAGTATTATAGTAGTTATATTCCTGTACATAGGGGGCAGATATTATAATAGTTATATTCCTGTACATAGGGGGCAGTATATATAGTTATTTCTTGTACATAGGTTGCAGTATTATAGTAGTTATATTCCTGTACATAGGGGGCAGTATTAATAGTAGTTTAATATCTTGTACATAGGGGGGCAGTATATAGTAGTTATATCCTTGTACATAGGGGGCAGTTATATAGTAGTTAAATCCTTGTACATCGGGGGCAGTACTTATAGTAGTTATATTCTTGTACATAGGGGCAGTATTAATAGTAGTTATTCTTGACTAGGGGCAGGTATTATGTAGTTATATCTGTACATGGGGGCAGTATTATAGTAGTATTGTTAAGTATTCCTGTACATAGGGGCAGTATTATAGTGTTATATTCTTGTACATAGGGGCAGTATTATAGTAGTTATATTCTTGTACATAGGGGGCAGTATATAGTAGTTTATATTCTTGTACATAGGGGGCATTATAAGTTTATTTCTGTACATAGGGGCAGTATTATAGTAATTATATTCCTGTGCACATAGGGGGCAGTATTATAGTAGTTCTATTCTTTGTACATAGGGCGGGCAGTATTATAGTAGTTATATTCTTTGTACATAGGGGCATATATAGTAATTATAGTCCTGTACATAGGGGGCAGTATGATAAGTATATATTGACTAGGGCATATATAGGTTATATCTGTACATAGGGGCAGTATTATATAGTTATGTCTTGTACATATGGGCAGTTATAGTTATATCTTGATCATGGCAGTATTATAGTATTATATTCTTTTACATAGGAGGCAGTATTATATTAGTTATATTCTGTACTATAGGGGCAGTATTATAAAGTTATATCCTTTAAAGGGGGCAGTATTATATAGTTATATTCTTGTACATAGGTGGCAGTATTATAGTAGTTATTCCTGTACATAGGGGGCTTATTATATAGTTATATTCTTGTACATGGAGGGGCAGTATTATAGTAGTTATATTCTTGTACATAGGGGGCATATTATAGTAATTTATATTCCGGTACATAGGGGGCATTATTATAGTAATTATATTCCTGTACTAGGGGGCAGTATTATAAGTATTTAATTCTTGTAACATAGCGGCAGTATTATATTAGTTATATTCTTGTACATAGGGGGCAGTATTATAGTAATTATATCCTGTACATAGGGGGCAGTATTATTAATTATATTCCTGTACATAGGGGCAGTATTATAGTATTTATTTCTTGTACATAGGGCAGTATTATAGTAGTTATTCTTGTACATAGGGGCCGTATTATAGTAGTTATATTCTTGTACATAGGTGGCAGTATTATAGTATTTATTCTTGTACATAGGGGGCAGTATTATAGTAGTTATATTCCTGTACATAGGGGGCAGTATTAAGTATTATATTCTTGTACATAGGGGGCAGTATTATAGTAATTAGTCCTTACATGGGGGCAGTATTATAGTAATTATATTCCTGTACTAGGGGGCGTATTATATAGTCTATTCCTGCAGGTGGGTCAGATTTTAGTACTATTATATACTATTATAAACAGCATGAAACTTACCTACAATACTTATCTCAGCCTGTGCTTCCCTAAAATATACGTGGTAACCTCTTCAAGAAGACCTCCCAATTCTCCAAAATATGGTCTTTTAAAGAGTAAAAAGACCATAGAGTATTGGAAAAATAGTGTCAATATTTAAGGGAGGGGATATCTGGATTGGTCTCAGTGTATATAGATGCTACACGTGTGGTCCAGCCAGGGATAGCTATAGTAAGTTATCGGTCTCAATGTTAAGGAAACTTGTGCGTGAGGACCCTGGATAAGGAGGATTGTAGTTCCTTGAAAGCTTTGCATAGATTACCTCCAGCTCTGACATCACTTGTTTGTATACACATTTTCCTTCTCATCCGTCCATCATCATCTTATCCTTGTACTACCCTGGACTCCTATACTCAGCCAAGGTCAGACTCAATAGCTTAAGGTGCAGATTTTTGGGTTCCCAGTGTTGGGGGGTGTCACTTAATATAATGCGAGGATTTAGGCAGACTAACCGTCTATACATCTACTATGCCAGGGTGTCATCCTCCCTCTGCTTAACCCCACGTTGGGTTGTGTATCTCTCATTAACTACATTGGGAGCCATGTTTGCAGTAGCCCCAGTGGCCACTATCCTATGGGCGGAGCCCTCTTCATGTTTTATCTAGCATTGCACCCAACGCAATAATTAACAGCCTAAACCTAAAAGATCTTACAGGAGGCGGATTTGACTCCTTATGGAATCATTCACCATAAACAAAATTGAATCCAAGCTAGAAAAGTGTTTATTTCAGAAGCTGCGCCAGCGCTATCCAAGGCCAGTAGGGTACTGCAGCCCACTCTCATTGAATGGCCTGTGGCGTTATACAAATCATTACCCAAGGGGCGCCGTTTCTGGAAAAACAAATATTTTCGTTAGTGTGGCCTCACCCCCCCGCCCTTCGCTCAATAACATTTAGCATGAAGATCCTCCCGCCAGACAAGTGTAAAAATACACTTCAGCAATTCCAAACCTTCAAACCTTGTACCGTGCGACATTTCCTCGTCACTAAAAAAAAAACAAGAGAGACGTAACACAGAAAAAGAGTGAAGTCCGCAGCGGGCAGACACGAGCGCGGGGCCCGCCACTTAACCCCTCAGTACAAACCATTCAAAGAGTCGTCATTTATTTAAAACGCCAAAACACCAGTGCATTCAGTGCAGCCCCAATGCGAACCACGAAAACGGGGATCGGCGATCAGGTGTCCTCCATAAGATAAAATAAGTGCGTGTCCTCCAGGATGAGACTTTACCAAGAGCTTAGATCATGCATCCTGATCCATCGCTGCAGCATCCATGCCCCGTATGTGGTCAAAAACGTGATTTCTTTCTCGAATCCTGGGGAGTAATGGGGAGAAAATATCCAGCTGTAGAGTGTACGCCCAAAATGGTGTGCGCTGCCTATAGATGTGGTTACTTTACTTCCCATACCTATTGCTGGTTAGTCTCTTGAACTCTCATCTGCGAGAGGCTACGCTCCTTCTGAAAGCTCCCCTCTCCCCTCCGCAGCATAGTCTCAGACAGTACAAATTTCAGCTGCATCCCCCTTCTTCTCAGGGCCATCCTTAACAATAGGATGGTAAGGATATAATCTGGGGAAAAATAGGGTGCAGGCAGAAGGAGCGTGTAGGCAAGGAAAGGGGTGCACACTTGCAGCTGTAACTCTCCATTCCTCCATGGTGTCTGTCAGATCTAAAGTGTCTCCTAAATTAGTGCTTAAAGAGGACCGGTCACCAGATTTTTGCCCCCCTAATGAACATGCCTGCTGATAAGGGTTTATAAGACCTCCCATATCACCTAGTGCTAGTGGACCCTGTACCTTAATTACAGACGTTTTCTGATTTGCAGTTAGTTTTTTTTCTCTGACTCATCTCTGGTGTCTTGACTCTTCCTCTCTCTCCTCAGGCTGGCAGTGAGCCACGTCCCATTATTGTGATGACGGCTCTGTGTCTCCTCTAATCCCTGCTCTGCCTCCTTGTACTTAGGACCATCTACTAATATTCAACTACAGACATATAAAGTGGGAAATATTGTGTCAATTTTTTACATGGTACCTATGCCCAGAGTGACATCATTGCAGGTTCTTTAGCCTTCTAATAAAAGCAAACTGTACACCATGCATGTGACCACATGAAGTCACGGCAGCCTCCATGGAAAAATGAGGAGTGGTAGAAATAACTGGAGGCTGCTGTGACTTCATGCCGTCAGATACAATAGTTTGGGGCAATATTTTGTCATTGTAAGAGGCTAAAGAACCTGATCACCTGGACTCTGGTCACTTACATGAACTGGCGACCAGTAAGGAGGCATAAGCATGAAGGGATTAGATGGGGGGGCCTGGCCAGCAGGACAACCCCCCCCCCTGAATGCCAGAAACAATTAGCTAAAAGAGGGGGGGCCGTCAGTTATAGAGCTCTATGGGAAAAGTCACTGGCTGTATGTGTGCAAATGTGGTGACAGGTTCCCTTTAAAGGGGTTGTCCGAACTTAGGAGATCAATGGGGGTCCACTGCTAGGACCTCCACAATTACCAAAACGACCCCCAGTGGATCCACAGGACGGAGGTCCAGCTCTCACTAGTGGATAAAGCACAGGATGAGCTGATGCTCCCATTCCAATTCTATAGGATTGGTCAGAGAGGCCAGCTCAGCACTCAGCATACATTCGCTACTTACCACAAACAATCATTCGAGATAATTGTATGGATATGCAAATCAGATTTCAGGTGCAAGTGGGGCTGCTGACATTTTTAGCCTCGCATCGTGGAGAAATTTGCCGATTTGGTCCCCGCCCCCACTGCATTTATAGCCGATTTACATATCCAGGAAAATATAATTATCCATCATTGCTTTAATGGATTTGTTGTTTCAATCTCCTCCTGCACCCCTGCACAGCACAGGTATAGATTTGTGTCCCGATAACCTGAACCTCACAATCTTCTCACCTATATCCATCTTACATGAGATACTAGAGATCATGAGGGGAACAATGAGGCCTCATACCTAATTTCGGGAATCCTTAGATCCCCAGCTGATGCAATAATGAGGGGAGTTTGTTCCAATAATTCCTTCTCATCCAGAATTCCAGCTTTCTCGATCCTATGGATAACAAGCATTAATCCTACACCATATTATATATATATATATAATATATATATTATAGATATATTATATTATATATATAACATCACCACAACACACACACACACATACATCCCTCCCCATCACCCCCATATATACACATACATCCCCTCACCCCCATATATATATACACATACATCCCCTTCCCCGTCACCCCCATATATATATATAACAACACATACATCCCTTCCCCCCGTCACCCCCATATATACCCATACATCCCCGTCACCCCCATATATATACAATACATCCCTTCCCCTTCCCGTCACCCCCAAATATACACATACACCCTTCACACCCCTATAGTATATACACATAAATACACCCTTCCCGTCACACCCCCATATACACATACATCCCCTCACCCCCATATATACACATACATCCCCGTCACACCATATATATATACACATACATCCCCTTCCCCGTCACCCCCATAATATATACAAATACATACTCCCGTCACCCCCATATATACACATACAATCCCACTTCACCCCAATATATATACACCTACATCCCCTTCCCCGTCACCCCCATATATACACACATACATCCCCGTCCCCCATATATATATACCATACATCCCTTCCGCGTCACCCCCCATATATACCTCATCCCTCCCCCCATACTACACATTAATCCCCCGTCACCCCATATTATACACATACATCCCCTATCATATCTCGGGCCCTTGGCCGGACGCCGCTTTCATTTCCCTATCCTCGCCGTTCTTGCGGTTTTATTTTACTGCATTTATGGCACTTTTTAGTGTTTATGACACACGTGATGTTGATCATCAGACGTGGATTAGGTTTATTTTTTGGTGTTCTCTCCGCTTTATGTGCTCTATTATTTAACGGTGGATGGTTTATAGCCGTAGAAAAGGCTACGGAGTCCATGTCAATCAAAAAAGGCTGGAAATACACAGGTATCCTACGGAGACTCTACAACCCTGCATCTCCCTTAGAGGGAATGGGAAATACCTTGCTCATCATGTAGATCCATCTCACCTTTTACACTTGTCATAGGATGGACCAGTAATACCATTCACCACCAGCCCCCTAAACTTTAGATGATGAGCCAGGCCCTCCGATCTAACGTTTATGGTCACCCAAAGACAGTAGGCTTATTAGTCTGACTCATATCCGACTGGTATCTACAGATCAATCCCCCATTTACTGGAGTTTATCCCTCTCCAGCCTCCCGCATACACAGCTGCTCAGCCATGAGTGACTGTGTAATTAATGGAGAAAGCCACTACCAGACATTGCAGTAGCAGCTCCGAATGAACATAATGGGGCTCTTATACTAGGGTCGAACGCCACCCTTTTGTCGAGTTCCCGAATATTTCCGGTCTGGCAGCGAATTGCCCCGGGATTTGGGCGCACGCGTAGGATTGTGGCGCATCGGTGGCGCTGTGCACGCGACAGAGATCAGGGGCCGTGGTCATTGAACAACCCGACGGATTATAAAACTGCGGAATATTAAAAGAATTTGTGGCCAGATCACGCACACATCACTCACATGCATCGGGATGAAGAGGTGAACTCCGGCGGACCTCAGCACAGCAGCGACCACCTGCTGGATATCGGGCACACGACCTGTAGTGAATCCCGGCAGACCCGATCACCGTCGGACAACGTCGCAGAATCCAACTGGAGCGGGTAAGTAATGTGGCCCCAATGATCGGAGCATGATGATTTCATATCTTGCCCAATCCTTATGTACCCCCATTTTACAAGGGGACCCCATTCCCCTGACTACATGTTTATTTTTTAAAAAGCCATCCCAGCCCGGCTCCTAATTTATTCCAACTCTCGACAACCCTATAAATCCTGATACAAATATCAGACTGTAGGGATCTGCAGGGATTGCTTGTAGTTACAAATTAACATAATGTCTGCAAAGGAGCTGGAACGGTACCAAGATGGCGTTTATTGAATGGGTATATAAAATCGAATAGAGGAAGCAAAATTGTTGTGGTCGCCCACATGTAGTATGTGGGGTACCGGTACCATATACACAGGGAAAATCACTCACCGCATAAACATCAGCTCGCGGGAGACTATCATACACCTTCATCATGTCCTGGCATCGCCGCCTCCAGCCATTAGACAGTAAGCGCTCCATCTGCAAGGAAGTCACAAAAAAGTCACACCTCCCCTAATAGGACTGACCGACCTTCTAGAGTACACGGGGCCACAGGAGCCATCAGAACATATGGATCCAGCATGTTGGAATGAGCCATTGGCAGAAGACTCTGGTTTAGGTAAGAGATGTATATCTGTATGGCCACATCATATAACCAGGGCCGGCGTAAGGGGGAGGCAAACTGGGCATTTACCCAGGGCCCCCTATACTAAAGGGGCCCCCAGCGTTGGTGGACTTTTGTGGGCAGAGTGTATTGCTCCTTTATACCACCCCTTGGTTCTATTATAGCCTGTTGTCTACTCATCTATTATCTATCCAGTATCAATCGATCTTCTATCCTCATACCATCTCAATCTCTCATATCATCTACTTTATATTTCTCATCTATAATCTCTATATCTTCAATATTTAATCTTCTATCACACGTCTGTCTCCTATTAATTCTCCTACAAGAGCCCTATTACAGATACTTACCTACTACTACTTGTGTAACCACAAATTTTGTTGTATAGAGCAGGGATAAGGACCTCTACTGACTGCGACTGTTCACAAAAATAGTTTTATTTTGGGCCCCATTTAGTTTCGCCCCGGGCCCCACTTTGTCCCTGCATATGAGAGGGCACAGGTATCTACACTTCATTCCTGCTTCTGGTCACAAGTTACAGATTTTTCACATGAAACAATGGCGCTTAATAAAAGGTTGTCCAGTGGGCTAATTGATCCACCGTCGAACGCTAGCAAAATAAACTTGTGCAATAGAGGTCAGTGACTCGATATGAGAAGTTATCAAATGATTCATCAGGAATTCAATGACAAAGGTCCGAGCTGACATACACATTACAGCAATAGTCACCCCCAAACCAGATCCTAACCCAAGTCATACACATTCATTTGTATTCTCAGTGTATATATATGTGTACATAGGGGCGTATTATAGTAGTTATATATCTGTACATAGGGGCAGTATTCAGTAGTTATATTCTTGTACATAGGGGGCAGTATTATAGTAGTTATATTCCTGTACATAGGGGGCAGTATTATAGTAGTTATATTCTTGTACATAGGGGCAGTATTATAGTAGTTATATTCTTGTACATAGGGGCATATTATGTAATATTCTTGTACATAGGGGCAGTTATAGTAGTTATTTCCTGTACATAGGGGCAGTATTTAGTAGTTATATTCTTGTACTAGGGGGCAGTATTATAGTAGTTATATTCTTGTACATAGGGGGCAGTATTATAGTAGTTATATTCTTGTACAAGGGGGGCAGTATTATAGTAGTTCTATTCTGTACATAGGGGCATATTATGTAGTTATATTCTGTACATGGGCATGTATTATAGTATTATATTCTTGTACTAGGAGCAGTATTAGTAGTTATTCTTGTACTAGGGGCGTATTATAGTATTTAATCTTGTACAAGGGGCAGTATTATTGTGTTATATTTCCTTTACATAGGGGGCAGTATTATAGTAGTTATTTCTGTACATAGGGGCAGTATTATAGTAGTTATTATTCTTGTACATAGGGGCAGTATTATAGTAGTTATATTCTTGTACATAGAGATATAGTAGTTAATCTTGTCCATAGGGGGGCGATTAGCAGTTATATTCTTGACATAGGAGCAGTATAGAGTATTATATTCTTGTACATAGGGGGGCAGATTTATAGAGTTATAATATTCCTGTACATAGGGGGCAGTATTATAGTAGTTATATTCCTGTACATAGGGGCATATTATAGTAGTTATATGTCGAGTACATAGGGGCAGTTTATAGTAGTTATATTCCTGTACATAGGGGCAGTATTATGTAGTTATATTTCCTGTACTAGGGGGTATTATAGTTATATTCCTTGTAACATAGGGGGCAGTATTAATATAGTAGTTATGTATTCCTGTACTAGGGGCATATTATAGTAGTTATATTCTTGTACAGAGGGGGCAGTTATTATAGTAGTATATTCTTGTACATAGGGGCAGATTATAGTAGTTATTTCTTGTACATAGGGGGCCAGTATTATAGTAGTTATATTCCTGTACATAGGGGCAGTATTATAGTAGTTATATCCTGTACATAGGGGGGCAGTATTATATTAGTTATAATTCTGTACATAGGGGGCAGTATTATAGTAGTATATTCTGTACATAGGGGGCCATATTATAGTAGTTCTATTCCTGTCAGAGGGGGCAGTATTATATAGTTATATTCCTGTACATAGGGGGCGTATTATAGTAGTTATATCTGTACTAGAGGGCAGTATTATAGTAGTTAATTCTGTACTAGGGGGTATTATGCACGTATATGAGTTAATGCTTGTCACTAGGGGCAGTATTATATAGTATTATATTCTGTACATAGGGGCTATTGTATTTAATTCTTGTACATAGGGGGCCGTTTAGTTATATTTGTAATACATAAGGGGGCAGTATTATAGTAGTTATATCTTGTACATAGGGCAGTATTATAGTAGTTATATTCTGTACATAGGGGGCAGTATTTAGTACGTATATTCTGTACAAGGGGCGTATTATAGTATTATATTCTTTGTACTATAGGGGCAGTATATAGTAGTTTATATCCTGTACTGGGCAGTATTTAGTATTTATCCGTACATAGGGGCAGTATTAATGTAGTTATATCTTTACATATGGGCAGTATTTAGTAGTTTCCTTATAGGGGCAGTATTATAGTATTATTGGTTTCCTGTACATAGGGGGCAGTATTATAGTGTTCTATTCTTGTACATACGGGGCAGTATTATAGTACAGGCGGTCCCCTACTTAAGGACAACCCGACTTACAGCAACACCATGTTTACAGACGGACCCCTCTGCCCCATGTGACCTCTGTGAAAGCTCCTGGTATGCTTTACTATAGTCCCAGAACGCAATGATCGCTGGAGATGTCTGTAATGAGGTTTATTGATAATTCTTGGTGCCAATTACATAAACCAAAATTTAGAACTCCCATTGTCACTGGGGCAAAAAGAAAAAAAATTGTCTAGAACTTCCATTATAAAATATACAGTTTCGACTTACATACAAATTCAACTTAAGAACAACCGCCGACCCTATTTGTATGGTACCCGGGGACTGACTGTAGTTTATATCTCTGGTACATAGGGGGCAGTATTATAAGTGTTATATTTGTTGTACATAGGGGGCAGTATTATGTAGTTATATATTCCTGTACATAGGGGGCAGTAATTATAGTAGTAATATTCTTGTACTAGGGGGTATTATAGTTATATTTTGCTCTAGGGGCAGTATTATAGTAGTTATATTCTTGTACATAGGGGGGCTGTATTATAGTATTTATATTCTTGTACATAGGGGGCGTATAGAGTAGTTATATTCTTGTACTAGGGGGAGTATTATAGTAGTTATACTCCTGTACATAGGGGGTATTATTATAGTAGTTATATCCTGTACATAGGGGCAGTATTATAGTAGTTATATTCCTGTAATAGGGGGCTGCATTATAGTAGTTTATGTTATTTTGACAGTATTATAGCTTTAATAATTTAGATATTTTGTATTGGAGTCAGTATAATGGTATTGTATATAGTAGCGAAGTTTTTATCTCGTTTGTAAAAGTGATGCACTGATAGTATAGATAGTACAGATTGAGGAGGAGTCCCAACAGATCGATACTAATCATTGCCTCTATGGTCCATTTACAGCCGCAGGGTACATAGAAAACACATTAGTGGTATAGTGTGACAGATAAATTGTATAACGGCAGCTCCTGACCTGTGACTGCAGCGATCGTCAGGCCTCTACCCCCGCCAGGTTAACACTGCCCCTCTGCGAGTGTTCTCTACATAAATCGTCCAAAGCGATCCTCCATGTTCACCTGTGAAAACCAGAACAGAGGTTGAAGGACGTTTCCCTGATCACCAACTCCCTCATAAGTGAACAATAATAGGAGACTGTTCACAGTAGTAACCGGACTTGGTTGTGTTATTCCCGGCGGGTGGAAGTTTATGGGAAATCTGGTAACACTACGATGTCCTCAAGTCGTCTCATTACAATATTTCACGACTTGCAGGGGACACAGTGGCCAAATATCTGCACCTGTTATCACCAAATTATGGATCACAAAAACTTTACTCGACACATTGACTGCCAACACCATTGTCACACATTGGTGCTGGAAATACACATCATGTAGGTGGGTGGGTCCCCATACTAATACACAGTATGATTGGATCAGTGGTTCTGACCCACAATACAATAGCGAAAACTATTCTTAGTCCAATATTAGGCACCAGCACAGTCTGTGGAAGGAAGGCAACATATCAACACTATAGGTATTACCAAATATATCTATATCCTCACACTGTGCTGTGCCTCATCCTCTGCAAGTGACCACTGTATCTCGACCATGAATCCTCCCACAGCTTTTCCTGATAGAGGAGATACTGTGAAGCAGTACAATGCAGAGATAAGAGCAAAGCAGTGTGGAGACACCCCCCGGGAACTTCCTGGCTTATAATTCATATATCACAGTCCTGCTGTACTCTAACAAAGTACACAAAGGTGACTAACACATCTCTCCAGGGAGATACCCAACGCTGCCTGCAAGAGCACAGCAGTGTGAGGATAAGCCCCTAGCACATTCCCCCTAGCACATTAGAATAGAATCCATTTTTCACAGTCCTGCTGCTACTACATAATGTATGATTACACACATCTACAGGGACAAAACCTACCTGCAGGATTGCAAGGACAACCTTACCTGTTCATAGTTTATAAACATGCGGTGGAGAACGTGTCTGCGGCCCACTTCACCAAACTTCCAGACTGCTCGGGAGTCATATCACCAGCACACACTCAGCCACGAGGAGAGTTGGAAGCCTGGATTGAGAAGGAGGTCAGAATGGGTCCAACCATTAGTGACCTGGGCAACCAGGTCGTGTCAGACTAGAGTCACATTACACTGGACATAGCTTAAAGGGGTTGTATATATCCAGAGTACTGCATATACACTGGAAAAGGGATAACTAGCTGACTGATGGGAGTTTGACCACTGAGATTACAAGAAGGGGGGTCTGAACGAGTGGGGATCCCAAGAAGGGGTCCCAATCGTCTGAACGAGTGGGGGATCCCAAGAAGGGGGTCCCATTCGTCTGAACGAGTGGGGATCCCAAGAAGGGGGTCCCAATCGTCTGAACGAGTGGGGATCCCAAGAAGGGGGTCCCAATCGTCTGAACCAGCGAGGATCCCAAGAAGGGGGTCCCATTCGTCTGAACGAGTGGGGATCCCAAGAAGGGTCCCATTCGTCTGAACCAACAGCGAGGATCACAAGAAGGGGGTCCTTCGTCTGACATTTGTGATAAGAGGGTCCATCGCTGAACCAGTGGCAATCACAAGAAGGGGTCCCATTCGTCTGAACGAGTGGGGATCCCAAGACGGGGGTCCCAATCGTCTGAGACGAGTGGGATCCCAAGAAGGGGTCCACAATCGTCTGAAGAGTGCGGGGACCCCAGAAGGGGGTCCCAATCGTCTGAAACCAGCGAGGATCACAAGAAGGTGGTCCCATTCGTCTGAACCAGCGAGGATCCCAATAAGGGGTCCCATTCGTCTGAACCAGCGAGGATCCCAAGAAGGGGGTCCCATTCGTCTGAACCAGCGAGGATCCCAAGAAGGGGGTCCCATTCGTCTGAACCAGCGAGGATCACAAGAAGGGGGTCCCATTCGTCTGAACCAGTGGTAATCACAAGAAGGGGGTCCCATTCGTCTGAACCAGTGGTAATCACAAGAAGGAGGTCCCATTCGTCTGAACCAGTGGTAATCACAAGAAGGGGGTCCCATTCGTCTGAACCAGTGGTAATCACAAGAGGGGGTCCAATTTCTCTGCATTGGGTGATTACAGAAACGTCTCGAATCAGCTAAGCAGCGCCATGATTCACCGACTATGGGATTGCTAGAGATAGATAAACCTGTGCTCCCCTACCTCTAGCAGTGCCATGAAATGAACCTTCTACAAGCACCTCAAAACAAGCCCATTATCATCAAGGTAATGCCCCTATACATCCCCACCTAAAGGATACATAGCCATACAATGACACCACAAAATGTTTGATGTCAATTTAAAAAAAAAGTATAACGTACAGTGCACGGTATAGAGTCCAATGTATTGAAGTCAAAACGAGACACCTACTGTGGGTCCAGGCCAAATTTCTTCAACTTTTCATCCATGTCCTTAGGTTTCTCAGGTCTGCGCCTATTATGGAGAAGTGAGTAGAGTCCAGGCTGTGAGATCTATGGGAGAAGTCAGACAAATATAATTTTACAAGCGTCTGGAGAAGCTTAACAATATTACAAGTGCTGGGAGAAGACCAGAGCAAAACAATCATGCCTCATCACATCACCAGGTCTGGACGGAGACTACACAGGGAAAGTTCTACTAATCACTAAATCATTCTGTAATGAACACTAACAAATGGGATAGAGCCTAACTTTGCTGATCAGTGACGAGCAACAAGACCTCATCACTGAAACCCCCCACAGATGATGAAAAAAAGAGAGGTCCGATTGGGTCCCACATCCCTCCGTGGGGTCCACGTCCTCCGTGGGGTCCCACGTCCCTCTGGGGTCCCAGTCCCTCCGTCGGGTCCCAGTCCCTCCGCGGGTCCCGTCCTCGTCGGGTCCACGTCCCTCCGTCGGGTCCCCGTCCCTCCGTCGGTCCCACGTCCCTCCGTCGGACTAATATGGAGCAGCCAGCCGCACAGACCATTCTGCTCCGTTAATCTCTAGGGACTCACGAAATTGCCAAGCGCGGCGCTCACTGATCTCCATCACTCCATAGAGATTATGGAGCAAGACAGTCATGCACAGCCGTCTGCTCCATTAGTCTGATGGAGCGACGAGGGGTCCGACGGATGTTGCTAGACCCAGTTGACCCCTCTTTTTCGTGATTTGTGGGGTCTCAATGACTGAACGACCACGAGACAGCAAGTTTGTTCCCATCTGACAGGGCCTAACTTTTGTTCACTGGGAAAACTCCTTTAAGATGTGGGTGTTATGAATGGGAAAACGGGAAGAGGTCACCCTCCATTTATGGGGACATGAGGACTTTCTTTAATATCTCTAACACATCTCCCTTTTTCTCTTGCATCTCCCATCCCCTTTAATGACCTTGGGCCATTCTAAGGAAAAGTATATAACCATAAGGTCCCGCCGCACAAACACCGCTGTAATCCTAGCTTTCTTGTACTTAAACCCAGAGGGGTGGTATCATAGCGGAAGTGCACACGACTGACAGTTATGAGCTTCCGCTTGAGATGGTTTTCTAGATGATTGTCCAGATTTAGCTGAGGAGCATTAATGATAACAGGAAGGAGTTGGACAACGGGACGGAGCGAGATAAGATGAACAGTGTGGATTGGGGTAGGATCGGACGGCCCGGGTCCGTGACGGGGAGGGGAGGTAAACCCTTTCTTCTCCCTCCATTTTTACCTCTTCCGGAGGTTTATGATTGTAATTGATAAATAAAGGTAAGGTGTTTACTAATAAATCGGAATGACGAGGAAACATCAGATATGGAATTTAGCGCAGCCGAGGCAGGAGGTGACCCCGGGCTTATAGGTTCATGCACGTGTCTGCAGGGTTAATGGAATGGGATAAGTTGTCTGACTCTGGGGTACCCCGGGTGATCACGTCTCCTACTGACTAGAGATCAGCTGACTTCGCATTCCTATAGAAGTGAATGGGGATCAAGTGACATCAGCTTGCTATAGGGGAACCTTGGCCACCACTTTATCCTGATCACTGGGGGTCCCCATCAGTCAGACCTCCAGTGCCACTTATGTAACAATGAATAAAGCTTATTATCACTTACCTGTAGTTCTTCAATAGAGGGTGAGAACTGTGGACCCTCGCTGTTCTGTAAGCCAAAATAATCCATGGCACATTACCCCTTGTTTTATCTACCCAGTGTGGACCCTGATGAGATAGCGCCGGGTCCTGATACTCATCATTACTATTGTGTAGAATCAGTAATTGGGATTGTTTATACTTTATCTCATGTAGCACACTATACCTGAGGGGCCGCACACAAATGGAATATCAAAGGCTTAGCCTGCAAAAGTGGATCAGATCTAAGAGCGTGGCAAACCACCTACAGCCATCAAAGCCTATCTGTATTCTGTGACAGAGGTCTGACGCTAAGGTCTCACTCTCAGGACCATTGGGTTCCCTTTAGCACCTGTTGGTTTTTTCTCCAGTTTACAGGGTCATGTCATAATAGAAACTTAATATCTATCATCCGCATAAAAGAGTAAGATGCCGAGTGTTGATCCACCTCCGAATCATAGGGGAAGGGGTTGGGCAGGGACACATACCTGGTCTCCGCTCACTCACATCTATGGAACTTCTACAATAGCCATTCTATACACGGTATGAATAGATCAGATGGCAAGAATGAAACCTGCGCTCGATTTGTTATGGCAAAGATTCGAGTGGTCGGAAACCCCAGATTCATACATTAATCAACAACCAAGCCTAAGATAATGGGGCTCTTATACGCACTACATGGGAAGATAAAGGAAAATCTACTGTCAAGCATGCATAACCAGGGTGCATTACTCATAGCTCCAGGCAAACCGTGACTGTGGGAATATTCTTATATTTGTATCCTATGGTCTCCTGTCCTCTAAAACTTTAAAATTATGAAATGAGACCAGATGGGGCTATGGGGGTTTTACTCAGAGGTACCCTCCATGGACTGTTAAGATTAAGTGTTGATGGAGTAGGACAGAAAGGAAACATTGTTACAAAACCTTAAGGCTACAGCAGACAGAGAACTGTTCTCTGGTACCACTACCAGAGCCTTCAGGCTTCATTAAATATTCTAAAAGTTGATATTACAAGCAAGTGATGCCATATACACAAATATCAAAGAAATTACCACAGTCCCGGTGGCCCTGACTTTTTGTGTAAGTGTCCCTGGTTTAATCATGCTGGATTTTGTAAAATAGATTGTCCTGTTAGGAAATCCGCTCCATCTTGAGAAATCAAGGTTTAATCACCGTGAGGCGACAGGAGGGCTTTTTTTTTTTTACTATGAGAACTGTCAATCTGTGGAACTAGCCTCCTTCAAGTGCGCTGGTCACAGTGCGGGATAGCAGAGAGCTCAAAAGGTGTCTATGACCTTTTTAAACACCTAAACTATGTGTGTATGGATATAACTGCTCTGTTATCCATAGGATCGAGAAGCTGGAATTCCTGGATGAGAAGGAATTATTGGAACAACTCCTCCTCCATTATTGCATCAGCTGGGGATCTAAGGATTCCCGAAATCTAGGTATGAGCGCCTCATTGTTCCCCTCATTGATTCTCTATATCTCATGTAAGATGTATATAGGTGAGAAGATTGTGTAGGTTCAGGTTATCGGGACACAAATCTATACCTGTGCTGTGCAGGGGCTGCCAGGAGGAGATGAAACAACAAATCCATAAAGCAATGAATGGATAATTATATTTTCCTGGATATGTAAATCGGCTATAAAGTGCAGTGGGGGCGGGACCAAATCGGCAAATCTTCTTCCACGATGGAGGCTAAAAATGTCAGCAGCCCCACTTGCACCTGAAATCTGATTTGCATATCCATACAAATTATCTCTGCATTGATTTGTGTGGTAGGTAGCGAATGTATGCTGAGTGCTGAGCTTGGCCTCTCTGACCAATCCTATAGAATTGGAATGGAGCATCAGCTCATCCTGTGCTTTATCCACTAGTGAGAGCTGGACCTCCGTCCTGTGGATCACTGGGGGTCCCGTTTTGGTAATTGTGGAGGTCCTAGCAGTTGGACCCCCATTGATCTTCCTAAGTTCGGACAACCCCTTTAAAGGGAACCTGTCACCACATTTGCACACATACAGCCAGTGACATTTTCCCATAGAGCTCTATTAACTGACGGCCCCCCTTCTTTTAGCTAATTGTTTCGCTGGCATCAGGGGTGGGTTGTCCTGCTGGCCAGGCCCCTCCCATCTAATCCTCTTCATGCCTTATGCCTCCTTACTGGTCGCAGTTCATGTCAGGTGACCAGAGTCCAGGTGATCAGGTTCTTTAGCCTCTTAACAATGACAAACTATTGCCCCAAACTATTGTATCTGACGGCATGAAGTCACAGCAGCCTCCATGTATTTCTACCACTCCTCATCTTCCATGGAGGCTGCCGTGACTTCATGTGGTCACATGCATGGTGTACAGTTTGCTTTTATTAGAAGGCTAAAGAACCTGCAATGATGTCACTCTGGGCATAGGTACCATGTAAAAAAATTTACACAATATTTCCCATCTTTATATGTCTGTAGTTGAATATTAGTAGATGGTCCTTAAGTACAAGGAGGCAGAGCAGGGATTAGAGGAGACACAGAGCCGTCAATCACAATAATGGGACGTGGCTCACTGCCAGCCTGAGAGAGAGAAGAGTCACAGATACCAGAGATGAGTCAGAAAAACTAACTTGCAAATCAGAAAACGTCTGTAATTAAGGTACAGGGCTCCACTAGCACTAGGTGATATGGGGAGGTCTTATAACCCTTTTATCAGCAGGCATTGTTACTTAGGGGGTCAAAATCTGGTGACCGGTCCTCTTTAAGCACTAATTTAGGAGACACTTTAGATCTGACAGACACCATGGAGGAATGGAGAGTTACAGCTGCAAAGTGTGCACCCCTTTCCTTGCCTACACGCTCTCTTCTGCCTGCACCCTATTTTTCCCCAGATTATATCCTTTACATCCTATTGTTAATGGATGGCCTGAAGAAGGGGGATGCAGCTGAAATTTGTCTGTCTGAGACTATGCTGCGAGAGGGGAGAGGGAGCTCTTCAGAAGGAGCGTAGCCTCTCCGCAGAGTTCAAGAGACTAACCAGCAATAGGATGGGAAGTAACCCACAATCTATAGGCAGCGCACACCATTTTGGGCGTACACCTCTACAGCTGGTATATTATTCTTCCCATTTACTCCCCAGGTCTTGCAGAAATCACGTTTTGACCACATCACGGGGCATGGATGCTGCAGCGATGGATCCTGGATGCATGATCTAAGCTCTTGGTAAAGTCTCCATCCCTGGAGGACACGCACCTCTTACGGAGGACACCTGATCGCCCGATCCCCGTTTTCGTGGTTCGCCTTGGGGCTGCACTGACTGCACTGGTGTTTTGTGGCATTTTAAATAAATGACGACTCTTTGAATGGTTTGTACATTGAGGGGTTAAGTGGCGGTGCCCCGTGTCTGCCCGCTGCGGACTTCACTCTTTGTTTTCTTGTTTACGTCTCTCTTTTTTTATGACGAGGAAATGTCGCACGGTACAAGGTTTGAAGGTTTGGAATTGCTGAAGTGTTATTTTTACACTTGTCTGCGGAGGATCTTCATGACTAATGTTATTGCAGCAAGGGGCGGGGTGAGGCACCACTAACGAAAATATTTGTTTTTCCAGAAACGGCGCCCCCTTGGGTAATGATTTATAACAGCCACAGGCCATCAATGAGAGTGGGTCGTACCCTACATGGCCTCTGGATAGCGCTGGCGCAGCTTCTGAAATAAACTAATCTTTCTAGCTTGGATTCAATTTGTGTAGAGTGGAATGATTCCATAAGGAGTCAATCCGCTCCCCTGTAGAATCTTTTAGGTTTAGGCTGTTAATTGATTAGCGTGTGGGTGCAAGCTATAGATAAAACTGAAGAGGGCTCCGCCCATAGGATAGTGGCCACTGGGGCTTACTGCAAACAGGCTCCCAATGTAGTTAATGAGAGATACCACAACCCAACGTGGGGTTAGCAGAGAGGAGGATGGACACCCCTGGCATAGTAGATGGATAGACGGTAGTTGCCTATCCTCGCATTATATTAAGTGACACCCCCAACACTTGGGAAACCCAAAAATCTGCACCTTAATAGCTATTGAGGCTGACCATTGGCTGAGTATAGGAGTCCAGGGTGAGTACATAGGATAAGATGATGAGGACGGATGAGAAGGAAATGTGTATACAAACAAGTGATGTCAGAGCTGGGTTAATCTATGCAAAGCTTTCAAGGAACTACAATCCTCCTATCCAGGGTCCTACGCACAAGTTTCCTACATTGAGCCGATTAACTTACTATAGTCATCCCTGGCGGGACCACACGTGTAGCATTATATACATGAGACCAATCCAGATCCCCTCCCTTAAATATTGACCTATTTTTTCCAATCTACTCTATGGTTTTTTACTCTTTAAAAGACCATATGGTGAGAATTGGGAGGCTTCTTGAAGAGGTTACATGTATATTTTTTAGGGAAGCACAGCTGAGATAAGTATTGTAAAGGTGAAGAGTTTCAATGCTGTTTATAATAGGATATAATAGTACTAAAATACTGACCCCACCTGCAGGAATATGACTACTATAAGTGACGCCCCTATTACAGGAATATAATTACTATAATACTGCCCCCTAGTTACAGGACTATAATTACATAATACTGCCCCCTATGTACAAGAATATAAACTACTATAATACTGCCCCTATGTACAGGAATATACACCTATAGAATGCCCCCCTGATGTACAAGAATATAACTACTACTATAATACTGCCCCTATGTACAAGAATTATAACTACTCTAATAAGGACTCCCTATGTAACAAGAATTAACTACTATAATACTGCCCCTATGTACAAGAATATAACTATATAATACTGCCCCTAGTACAGGAATATAATTACTATAATACTGCCCCCTATGTACAGGACATATTACTACTAATACGCCCCCTATGTACAAGAATAAACTACTATAATACTGCCGCCTATGTAAAACGATATACATACTATAATACTGCCCCCTATGTACAGGAATATAATACCTATAATACTGCCCCCTATGTACAGGACTATAATTACTATAATACTGCCCCTATGTACAAGAATATAACTACTATAATACTGCCCCTATGTACAGAATATTAATAATATAATTACTGCCCCCTGATGTACAGGAATATAAACTACTATAATACTGCCACCTATGACAAGATATATATAACTATATAATACTGCCCCCCTATCTACAGGATATAACATATTATAATACTGCCCCTATGTACAGGAATAAACTACTATAATACTGCCTCCTATGTAAAAGAAATAATACTATAATACTGCCCCTCCTATGTACAAGATATAACTACTATAATACTGCCCCTATGTACACGAATATAACTACTTAAACATGCCCATTTACAGGAAATAATAATACTGCCCCTATGTACAGGAATAAAATACTATAATACTGCCCCCTATGTACAGGATAATAAATTACTATAATGCTCCCCTTATACAAGAATATAACTACTATAATACTGCCCCTATGTACAAGAATATAACTACTATAATACTGCCCCCTATGGCACAGGAATTATAATTACTATAATACTGCCCCCCTATGTACGACTAAATTACTCTAATACTGGCCCTCCTATGTACAAGAATATAACTACTATAATACTGCCCCTCATGTACAAGAATATAACTACTATAATACTGCCCCCTATGTAAAGAATATAAATATTAATACTGCCCCTATGTACAAGAATATAACTACTATAAACTGCCCCTATGTACAAGAATATAAACTACTACTAATACTGCCCCTATGTACAAGAAATATAACTACATATAATACTGCCCCCTATGTACAAGAATTATAACACTATAATATGCCCCCTATAGAAAAACACAAAACGCCCCGTACAAGGATATAACTACATATAATACTGCCCCCTATGTACAAGAATATAACTAATATAATACTGCCCCCCTATGTACCAGGAATATAACTACTATAATACTGCCACCATGTACAAGAAATCAACTATATATACTGCCCCCTATGTACCAGGGATATAACTATTAAATACTGCCCCTCATGTACAGGAATATAACTACTAAAGTACTGCCCCTAGTACAGAAGAATATAAATATATAATTACTGCCCCCTATGTACAAGAATATAACTACTAGTAATACTGCGCCCTATGTACAGGATATAAAACTACTATAATACTGCCCCCTATGTACAGGAATATAACTACTATAATACTGCCCCCTATGTACAGGAATATAACTAATATAATACTGCCACCTGTATTGCACATGCTGCTATCAGTCATTCTCTGTCTATCCGTGTTCTTCTGCAGACGGTATTATTATTCTCTTATATCAGGAATGTCTCATTGGGGTCTATAATGCGGCTGCACCTTTTACTCGAGAGCTTACAATAACCTTATGTCTACACTTAATATTCATTTTCCCCCTTGAATCCTGGTGGCTCTTGAGTTGTGTTTGTTGTTGATCTCGCCATTTTAGCGGTGACCTTGTGTGGAAGGAGTTGGCACCGTACTGCCTGAAAACATCTTAAGTGCCCCTTCTCTGAAATACATTTAGGGAACCCGCTAGATCAATATTGTAGTAAGGTTTCCTAGCGTTTTTATCTATACTATTAGTGGTAATACTGCCCCCCCCCTGAACGTAAGGAGACTATTCCTGCCCCCTGTCCCCGAATATCATACTAGACTACTTCCCCCTATGTACGAGACCTTTTATTATTACTATATGATGTACTGTACATAGACCCCCCTCTGCCTAAGAACCTTAAAACTACGTATAATCCTGCCCCCTATGTACAGGAATATAACACTATAATACTGCCCCTATGTACAAGAATATAAACTACTATAAATGCCCCCTATTGTACAAGAATATAACTACTCATAATACTGCCCCTATGTACAAGAATATACTACTATAATAACTGCCCCCATGTACAAGAATAAACTACTATAATACTCCCCTATGTACAAGGAATATAATTCTATAATCATTATCACTCCCCTTGTACAGGACTATAATTACTATAATACTGCCCCATATACAAGAATTACTACTTAAACGCCGCCTATGTACAAGAATATACCCTACTATCAATTACTCCCCCTATGTACATACTAAGTACTATCCTACTGCCCCCTATGTACAGGACTATAATTACTATAATACTGCCCCTATGTACAAAGAATATAACTACTATATACTGCCCCTATGTCAAAGAATATAACTATAATACTGCCCCCTTGTACAGGAATATAACTACTATATACTACTGCCACCTATGTACAAGAATATAACTATTATAATACTCGCCCCCTATGTACAGGAATATAACTATTATAATACTGCCCCCTATGTACAGGAATAAACTACTATAATACTGCCTCCTATGTAAAGATAATTACTATAATACTGCCCTCCTATGTACAAGAATTACTACTATAATACTGCCCCTATGTACAAGATAAAACTACTATATATCTGCCCCTATGTACAAAATATACTACTATAATACTGCCCCTGATTACAGGAATATAATTACTATATACTGCCCCCTATGTACAGAATAATTACTATAATACTGCCCCTATGTACAAGAATAATACTACTATAATACTGCCGCCTATGTACAAGAATATACTACTATATACTGCCCCCCTATGCACAGAATATAATTACTATAATACTGCCCCCTATGTATCGGACATAATTAACTATAATACTGCCCCCTATGTACAAGAATAATAACACTATAATACTGCCCCCTATGTACAAGAATATAACTACTATAATACTGCCCTCTGCCCCCTATGTCAGAATATAACTACTATAATACTGCCCCCTTGTACAGGAATATAACTACTATAATACTGCCCCTATGTACAAATAATAACTACTATAATACTGCCCCCTATGTACAAGAATAAACTACTATAATACACTGCCCCTATGTACAAGAATATAACTACTATAATACTGCCCCCTATGTACAGATATAACGACTATAATACCCTCGAATACATAGCCCCCTATGTACAGGATATAACTACTATAATAACTGCCCCCTATGTACAAGAATATAACTACTATAATACTGCCCCATGCTACAGGAATATAACTAATTAATACTGCCACCTATGTACAAGAATATAACTATTATAAATTACTGCCCCCATGTACAGGAATATAACTATTTATAATACTGCCCCTATGTAAGGAATATACTATAATCTGCCTCCTATGTAAAAGAATATAAACTACTATATACTGCCCCCTATGTACAGAATATAACTATTAATATACTCCCCTATGTACAGGAATATAACTACTATAATACTGCCCCCTATGTACAGGAATATAACTAACTATAATACTGCCCCCTATGTACAAAATATAACTAATATAATACTGCCACCTGTATTGCACATGCTATCAGTCATTCTTGTCTATCCGTGTTCTTCTGCAGACGGTATTATTATTCTCTTATATCAGGAATGTCTCATGGGGTCTATAATGCGGCTGCACCTTTTACTCGAGAGCTTACATAAACCTTATTTCTACACTTAATATTCATTTTCCCCCTTGAATCCTGGTGGCTCTTGAGTTGTGTTTGGTTGTTGATCTCGCCATTTTAGCGGTGACCTTGGTTGGAGGAGTTAGACAAAACCGCATTGCGGTTTATTTTACGCATTTATGGCACGTTATGTTTATGACACACAGTGATGTTGATACATAAGACGTGAGATATGTTTATTTTTGGTGTTCTCTAGCTTTTATGTGCGCTATTATTTAACGGTGGATGGTTTTATAGCCGGTGGAGAAAAGGCTACGGAGTCATGTGCGATCAACAAAAGGCGGGAAATTCACAGGTATTCCTACGGATGGACTACACCCCTGCATGACCGGCTAGAGGAATGGGAAATTTACCTTGCATATCATGCTAGATTCATCTCAACCTGTACACTTGTCATAGGAGTGACCAGGTAAGCACCCCTCACCACCAGCCCCTAAACTTAGATGATGAGCCCAGCCCTCGAGTCTAACGTGTTTATGGTCACGCAAAGACATTGAGGCTATTATGCCAACCTGGGTTCTACAGATAATCCCCCCAGTTACTGGAAGTTAATCCCTCTCTACAGCTCCGCACACATGCCTGGCTCAGCCATGGAGTGCATGTGTAATTAATGGAGAAAGCCACTCCAGGACATTGCAGTAGCAGCTGACTAATGAAACATAATGGGCTCATTTTACTAAGGTGTCCGGACGCCACACTTTTGTCGAGTTTCCCGAAATTTCCGGTCTGACGTAATGTGCCCCGGGATTTTGGCGCAGCCGATAGGATTGTGCGACATCGGTTGGCAGCTTGCACGCGACAGAGATCAGGCCGGGTCATTGAACAACCGCGATTAGAAAACTGCGGACATTAAAAAGGAATTTGTTGTCGCAAGATCACGCACGTCAACAGGCATCGGGAGGAAGAAGGTGAACGTCCGGCGGAACCCTTTGCACTAGAAAGGACCAGAGCGACACTGGCTGGATACGGGACACGACCTTAGTGAATACCCGGCCAGACCCGAAATCACCGTCGGACACGTCGCACGAATGCAAATGGAGCGGAAGTAAATGTGACCCAATGATCGGGCAGATTGAGTTTCCAATTTGCCCAATCCTATGTAACCCCCATTCTATACAAGGGGGACACCCATTCACCCTGACTACATGTTTCTTTTTAAAAAAGCCATCCCCGCCGCGCTCTACTTTATTCAACACTCCGGAAACCCCTATAAAATCGACTGATTACAATATCAGACTTGTAGGGATTGCAGAAGGGACTGTTGTCTCTAGTACCCAAATGTAACGTATAGTCGCAAAGGAGCTGGAACGGTTATCCAAGATGGCGTTTGTTATTGAATGGGTATATGAAAGGAGAATAAGGAAGGGAAGACAAAATGGGTGTGGTACCCAAATCTCCACATGTGGTATGGGTGGGACCCGGACCATATACAAGGGAGGAAATCAATCACCGCATAAAATCAGCTGCGTGGGGAGAGAGAGACTATCATACACCTTTAATCATGTCCTAGGGAAGCGGCAGCCCTCCCAGCCATAGACAGTAAGCGCTCCATCTGCAAAAGGAAAGCCACAAAAAAAGTCAAAACCTCCCCTATAGGGACTGACCGGACCTTTCGAGACACGGGGCGCACAGAGCCATCAGAACATTATGGATCCAGCATGTTGGAAGAGCATGGCAGAAGGACTCTTGGTTGTAGTAAGATGAATGGAATCTGTCATGGCAACAGTCATAGATTAAACAGGGCCGGACGTAACGGGGGAGGCAAAGGGCATTTTTACACAGGGCCACCTATACTAAAGGGGCCCCAAGCTTTAGGACTTTTGTGGGCAGAGGATGTATGCGCTCCTTAATACACCTTGGTTCGTATTTTTAGCCCGTGTCATCATCTTTATTATCTATCCAGTATCACTACGATCTTCTATCTTCATATCCATCTTCCCTCCTTCTATTCATCCCACTTCATATTTCTGCATGCTATAACTTTCTCTATCAATCTTTCATATTGATTTCTATCATCTGTCTGTCCCCTATCTAATGCTCCTACAGCCCCTATTACAGATATTACCTACTACTGTGGTAACCCTAAAAGTGTTGTTATAGAGCAGGGATAGAGGAGCCTATTACTGACGACGATGTTCCAAAATCGTCTTTCTTTTGGGGGCCCATTTAGTTTCGCCCCGGGCCCCCCCCTTTGTCCTGCCTTGAGGAGGCTGGCACAGGCGTCTACATCATTCCTGCTAGTGTCACCCGTTCCAGATATTGCCCAGCAGTACATGACTTAATAACAGGTGCCAGTGGCTAATTGATCCACACGTCGAAACGGCATGAAAATAAAATTTGGAATAGAGGTCAGTGACATCGATAGGACAGAAGTATCAATGATTCTCAGGAATTACAATGACAAAAGGTCCAAAACACCCCGGGAGGGGAGGTGACAATAAACATTACAGCAATAGTGGTTCACCCCCAAACCCGATTCCTAAACCCAAGTCATACCCATGTTCATTGTATTCTCAAGTAGTATATATATGTGATACATAGGGGCAGTATTAATAGTAGTTATATATCTGTAATAGGGGAGCAGTAAGTATTATAGTAGGATATCTTCTTGTACATAGGGGGCAGGGATTATAGTAGTTATATTCCTGGACATTAGGGGCAGTCATTCAGTACTTATAGTAGTTATATTCTGGTAATAGGGGCAGTCTTAAGTATTTATAGTAGTTATATTCGTGTACATAGGGAGGCAGTATTATGTAGTTATATCCTTGGTACAATAGGGCTGCAAGACTCTAAGTAGTTATACTCCTGCTACCTAGGGGAGGCAGTATTATGTGTAGTTATAGTTCTGTACATAGAGGGGCCAGTAAGGCAGTAGTATAGTAGTTATTTCTATTTGTAATAGGGTATTCCACCAGGCACGCAAGTTATACGTTAGTATTTCTTGGTACATACGGGGTTTGGCATGTACGTATAGTACGTTGATATTCTCTGTACATAGGGGCGCCGGCTCATCGTCGGCAGTATTATAGAGGCGATATTCCTGGTGACATAGGGGTCATGTAGGTGAGTATTAGTATATAGTTAGGCTTATGAGTTCTACTGTCACCATAGGATGGGACACGATGTAGTATTGCACGAGTAGTTATATTCTTGTACATATGGGAGCCAGTAAGAGTAAATGTATCTATGTAGTTATATTCTTCGTACATAGGGGCAGTATTATAGTAGTTATATCCGTACATAGTGGGAGGCAGTACGTAGTATAGTAGTTAGATTCCGTACATAGGAGGCAGTATTATAGATTAGTGAATATTGCGTAGGACATAGGGGGCAGGATGGAATATAGGAGTTATATTCTTGTACATAGGGGGCAGTCTTAAAGTTAGTAGATATTTTGACATAGGGAAGGGCGTGGGTAGTTTAATATAGCCCAAGTTAATATCTTACAGTAGGTGGCTAGGTACGTAGTAGTTATATTTCTTGTACAAGGGGGCAGATTATGTAGTTATTATTCCTGTACATAGGGGCGTATTCATAGTTAGTTATATTCTGTACATAGGGGGTCAGATGTGCCATTTATAGTAGTTAACTCTGACATAGGGGGGGGCCGGTATTATAGAGTATATATTTACTAATAGGGGGCCGTATTATGAGTCTAGTTATTATTCCTGTGTACAATAGGGGCAGTAGTATTATACGTGATGTGATATTCCTGTGACATACGGGGCGCGTGATATCGTAGTTTCTACTCCGTGTACATAGGGCGGCCAAGTAGTTATAGTAGTATGTTTGTACATAGGAAGGCAGTGATATGAGTAGCTATATTCTGAGCAGAAGGGAGAGGCAGTAATTATAGTAGTTCTATTGTTGTACATAGGGGCAGGATTATATGTGTATATCCTGTTACTAGGGGGCAGTATCATAGCTAGTTAATGCCTGTAATAGGGTGGCAGTATTATAGAGTTAATTCCTTACATTAGGGGTCTGAGGCAGTCATTTATCGTAGTAGTTCGTGTATGCACCGGGGGGCCAGTATGTGTCTAGGGAGTAAATATCCGTTGAGACATTATGGGGTGTTTTCCCCAGTTATTATTCGTAGTGTATATTCCTGTACATAGGAGGCAGTAGTTATATGTAGTTATGTCCCGTGTAAAGGGGCAGTATTATGAGTTAGATTATATTCTGTAGTACATAGGGGGGGCGTATTATGTAGTTATATGATGTACAAGGGGAGGCCGTATTATAGTAGTTATAGTCCTGTACATAGGGGGCCATATTATAGTAGTTATATTCTTGTACATAGGGGGCAGTATTATAGTGTGATTACTTCGGATCACATCAAGGCGGCCAGTATTATAGTAGTTATTATTCTTGTACTAAGAGGGCAGTCCTTATTAGTAGTCGATATTCCTGTTATCATCCGGAGAGGCAGGCTTATAGTTGTATATTCATTTACCATGCGGGGGCAGTATTATCGTAGTATATAGTTTGTTACGAGAGTGGGCAGTTATGATATAGAGTAACTTCTGTACATGTAGGGGCCATGAATAGGATATAGTAGCTTTTATATCCTGTACATAGGGGGGCAGTCTTATAGTAGTTATATTCTTGTACATAGGGGAGCAGTATTATGATATTATATTCTGTACATAGGGCGAGGATTATTGATGTTAGTTATATTCATTGTTACATAGGGGGCAGTATTCTTATGAGTAGTTATATCTTTGATACTACGGGGCAGTTATGATGTACAGCGGTCCCTACTTAAGGAACACATCCTGGAACTTACAGACAAACCCATAAGTTACCGACGGACCCCCACTTGCCCCATGGACCTCTGGTTGAAGCTCTCTGAGTTTACTAAGTAGTCCCAGACTCGCCCAATTGAGGCTGGAAGATGTTTTTATGAAGGTTTATTTGATAATCTTGGTCACACGCCCATTCGCCAACACAAGAATTGAAACTCCCAGAGCACTGGAGGCGAAAAGACAAGAAAAAAATTCTAGAACTTCCATTATAAACATAAACTGTGGTTTACGGAACCTTCTTACATGACCAAATTCAACGTAAGAACAACCGCCAGACCCTATCTGTGGATGTAGAACCCGGGGACTGACTGTGAAGTTATATTTACATGTACATAGGGTGGCGGATTATAGTAATATTGTAATATTCTTGTATCATAGGGGGCCAGTATTATAGTAGTTATTTCTGTACATCGGGTGGCGTATGTATAGTAGTCATATCTTGTACATAAGGGGGCAGTCTTATAGGAGGTTTTATATTTCATGGTGTGCACATAGGGGGCAGTATTATAGTAGTATATTCTGGTAACCATAGGGGGCCTGTTGTATGTATTATAGTAGTTATATTCTTGTACATACGGGGCAGTATTATAGTACTGTAGTTATATTCTTGTACATAGGGGACAGTATTATAGTAGTTATATTCTTGTACATAGGGGGGCAGTATTATAGTAGTTATATTCCTGTACATAGGGGGCAGTATTATAGTAGTTATATTCCTGTGCATAGGGGGCTGCATTATAGTAGTTATTTATTTTGACAGTATTATAGCTTTAATATTTTAGATATTTTGTATTGGGAGTCAGTATTATGGTAGTTGTATAATAGTAGTGTAAGTTTATCTCGTTATGTAAGAATGATGCACTGTATAGTATAGATAGTACAGATGAGGAGGAGTCCCAACAGATCGATACTAATCATTGCCTCTATGGTCCATTTACAGCCGCAGGGTACATAGAAAACACATTAGTGGTATAGTGTGACAGATAACATTGTATAACGGGCAGCTCCTGACCTGTGACTGCAGCGATCGGCAGGCCTCTACCCCCGCCAGGTTACACTGCCTCCTCTGCAGGTTCTCTACCATAATCTGTCCAAAGCGATCCGCCATGTTCACCTGTGAAAACCAGAACAGAGGTTGAAGGACGTTTCCTGATCACCAACTCCCTCCATAAGTGAACAAATAATAGGAGACTGTTCACAGCTTGTAAACCGGACTTGGGTTGTGTCAGTCCCGGCCGGGTGGAAGTTTATGGGAAAATCTGGTAACACGATGTCCTCAAGTCGTCTCATTACAATATTTCACGACTTGCAGGGGACACAGTGGCCAAATATCTGCACCTGTTTATCACACGAAATTATGGAAGTCACAAAAACTTTACTGACACATTGATCTGCCAACACCATTGTCACACATGGGTGCTGGAAATACACAACATGTAAGGTGGGGTCCCCTAATAAATCACAGTATGATTGGACTCAGTGGTTCTGACCCACAATACATAGCGAAAACTATTCTGATGTCCAATATTAGGCACCAGCACAGTCTGTGGAAGGAAGGCAGCAATATCCAACAGTATAGGGATTACCAAATATATAATATATCCTCACACTGCTGTGCCTCATCCTCTGCAAGTGACCACTGTAGTCCTCGACCAGAATCCTCCCACAGCTTTTACTGATAAGGGAGATACTGTGAAGCAGTACAATGCAGAGAGCTAAGAGCAAAGCAGTGTGAGGACACACCCCAGGGAACTTCCTGGCTTATAAATTCATATATCACAGTCCTGCTGCTACTACTAACAAAGTACACAAAGGTACGATAACACATCTCTCCAGGGAGAATACCCAACGCTGCCTGCAGAGAGCACAGCAGTGTGAGCATAAGCCCCTAGCACATTCCTAGAATAGAATCCGTTTTTCACAGTCCTGCTGCTACTAACATACACATAATGTATGATTACACACATCTACAGGGACAAAACCTACCTGCAGGATTGCAAGGACAACCTTACCTGTTCATAGTTTATAAACATGGCGGTGGAGAACGTGTCTGCGGCCCACTTCACCAAACTTCCAGACTGCTCGGGAGTCATATAAACCAGCACACACTCAGCCACGAGGAGAGTTGGAAGCCTGGGATTAGAGAAGGAGGTCAGAATGGGTCCAACCATTAGTGACCTGGGCAACCAGGTCGTGTCAGACTAGAGTCACATTACACTGGACATAGCTTAAAGGGGTTGTATATATCCATGGGATGCATATACACTGGAAAAGGGGATAACTAGCTGACTGATGGCGTTTGACCAGGAGATTACAAAAAGGGGGTCTGACGAGTGGAGGATCCAAGAAGGGGTCCCATGTACTGAACGAGGGGGTGATCCCAAGACGGGGGGTCCCAATCGTTGAACGAGTGGGGATCCCAAGAAGGGGGTCCCAATCGTCCCTGAACGAGTGGGGATCCCAAGAAGGGGGGTACCAAAGTCTGAACAGCGAGGATCCAGAAGGGGGTCCCATTCGTCTGAACCAGCGAGGATCCAAGAGGGGGTCCCATTCCGGATCACGTTCCCTTGAACCCGCGAGGGCATCACAAGAAGGGGGGTCCCATTCGTCTGAACCAGTTGAATCCAGAGAGGGGTCCATCGGCTGAACCGAGTGGCAATCACAAGAAGGGGGTCACATTCGTTTGAACGAGTGGGATGCACCAAGAAGGGGGGTCCCAATCGTTGAACGAGGGGATCCCAAGAAGGGGGTCCAATCGTCTGAACGAGTGGGGATCCAAGAAGGGGGGGTCCCAATAGTCTGAACCAGCGAGGATCACAAGAAGGGGTCCCATTCGTCTGAACCAGCGAGGGATCCAAGACAGGGGGTCCCATTGCGTCTGAACCAGCGAGGATCACCAAGAAGGGGGGTCCCATTCGTCTGAACAGCGAGGATCACAAGAAGGGGGTCCCATGTTGTCTGCTGAACCATGCGAGGATCACAGAAGGGGGTCCATTCGTCTGAAACAGTGGTAATACAAGAAGGAGGTCCATTTCTGAACCAGTGGTAATCACAAGAAGGGGGTTCCCATTAGTCTGAACCAGTGGTAATCACAAGAAGGGGGTTCCCATTAGTCTAAACCAGTGGTAATCACAAGAAGGGGGTCCAATTTCTCTGCATTAGGGGGATTACAAGAAGCGTCTCGAATCAAGCTAAGCATGCGCCATGATTCACCGACTATGGGATTGCTAGAGATAGATAAACCCTGTGCTCCCCTACCTCTAGCAGTGCCATTGAGAATGAACCTTCTACAAGCACCTCAAGAACAAGCCCATTATCATCAAGGTAATGCCCCTATACATCCCCACCTAAAGGATACATAGCCATACAATGACACCCAGAAATGTTGATGTCAATTTAAAAAAAAAAAAAAGTATAACGTTACAGTGCACGGTATTAGATCCAATGTATTGAAGTCAAACAGACACCTTACTGTGGGTCCAGGCCAAATTTCTTCAACTTTTCCTCCATGTCCTTTAGGTTTCTCAGGTCTGCGCCTATTATGGAGAAATGAGTAGAGTCCAGGCTGTGAGAATCTATGGGAGAAGTCAGACAAATATAATTTTACAAGCGTCTGGAGAAGCTTATACAAATATTACAAGGTGCTGGGAGAAGAACAGAGACAAACAATCAGCCTCAATCACATCCACAGGTCTGGACGGAGACTACACAGGGGAAAGTTCTTACCAATCACTAAATCAATGCTGTAATGAACACTAACAAATGGGATAGAGCCTAACTTGCTGATCAGTGACGAGCAACAAGACCTCATCACTGAAACCCCCCACAGATGATGAAAAAAAGAGAGGTCCGATGGGGTCCCACATCCCTCCGTGGGGTCCCACGTCCCTCCGTGGGGTCCCACGTCCCTCCGTCGGGTCCCACGTCCCTCCGTCGGGTCCCACGTCCCTCCGTCGGGTCCCACGTCCCTCCGTCGGACTAATGGAGCAGACAGCCGCACATGACCATTCTGCTCCGTTAATCTCTAGGGAGCTCACGGAAATTGCCAAGCGCGGCGCTCACTGATCTCCATCAGCTCCATAGAGATTAATGGAGCAGGACAGTCATGCGCAGCCGTCTGCTCCATTAGTCTGATGGAGCGACGAGGGGTCCGACGGATGTACGCTAGACCCCATTGGACCCCTCTTTTTCGTGATTTGTGGGGGTCTCATGACTGAGACTCCACTGAACAGCAAGTTTGGTCCCATCCGTGGACAGGGCCTAACTTTTGTTCATGGGAAAACTCCTTTAAGATGTGGGTGTTATGAATGGGAAAACGGGAAGAGGTCACCTCCATTTATGGGGACATGATGGCTTTTCTTTAATAATCTCTAACACATCTCCCCTTTTTCTCTTGCATCTCCCATCCCCTTTAATGACTTGGGCCATTCTAAGGAAAAGCATATAACCAGATAAGGTCCAGCCGCAGCAGAGCACCCGCTGTAATCCTAGCTTTCTGTACTTAAAACCCAAGGGGGTGGTATCATAGCGGACAAAGTGCACACACTCTGCAACAGTTTGCACCTTTCCCCTTGATGTAAGGTTTTATGATGTGTCAATTTAGGAAGATAAATAAAAGGTAAATTGTGTGTTTTACGAGTCGTAATAATCATTCTGGAATGAAATGGTAAGAGTGAAAACACGGATCAGATATGGAATTTACCAGCGAGGCAGGAGCTGACCCGGGCTTATAGGTTCATGCAAGTGTCTGCAGGGTTAATGGAAATGGGATAAGTGTCTGACTCTGGGGGACCCCCGGTGATCACGTCTCCTACGTGACTAGAGATCAGCTTGACCTGCTGCATTCCTATAGAAGTGAATGGGGATCAAGTGACCAGAGCTCTATAGGGGAACCTTTGGCCACTACTTTATCCTCATCACTGGGGGTCCCAGCAGTCAGACCCCCAGAGCTCACTATGTAACAATGAATAAAGCTTATTATCACTTACCTGTAGTTCTTCAATACAGAGGGTGAGAACTGTGGACCCTGCTGTTCTGAAGCCAAATATAGATCACAGGCCACATTACCCCTTATCTACCCAGTGAGGACACCTGAGAGATAGCGCCGGGTCCTGATAGCTCATCATTACTATCTGTGTAGAATCCAGTAATTGGGAATGTATTATACTTTATCTCATGTACACACTATATCTGATGGGCCGCCACACAAATGGGAATATCAAAGGCTTAGCCTGCAAAAAGTGGAAGATCTAAGAGCGTGGCAAACCACCTACAGCTCATCACAAGCCTATCTGTATTCTGTGACAGAGGGTCTGACCTCTAAGGTCCACTCTCAGGACCATTGGGTTCCCTTTAGCACCTGTTGGTTTTTCTCCAGTTTACAGGGTCATGTCATAATAGAAACTTAATATCTATCATCCGCATAAAGAGTAAGATAGCCGAGTGTGATCCACCTCCGATCATAGGGGAAGGGGTGGGCAGGGACACATACCTGGTCTCCGCTCCACTCACATCTATGGAACTTCTACAATAGCCATTCTATACACGGAGTGAATAGATCAGAGGGCAAGAATAAAAACCTGCGCTCGATTTGTTATGGCAAAGATGTCCGAGTGGTCGGACCCCCAGGATTCATACATTAATCACAACCAGAGCCATAAGAATAAATGGGGCTCATTATACTGAACTACATGGGAGAGATAAAGGAAATCTACTGTCAAAGCATGGATAACCAGGGGCATTACTCATAGATCCAGGCACCGTGACTGTGGGAATATTCTTATATTTGTTATCCATGGTCTCCTTCCTTCTAAAAGCTTTTAAAATTATGATAATGAGCCAGATGGGCTATGGGGGTTTTACCAGAGCCCCTCCATGGCTGTTACAGTGTTGAGGGAGTAGGAGGAAAGGGAAACATTGTTACAACCTGTGAAGCTACAGCACAGAGGAGCTCTGGTACCACTACCAGAGCCCTTCAGGCTCATTAGAATAATTCTAAAAGTTGATATTACAAGCAAGGAGGCCATGGATAACAAATATAAAAAGATTACCACAGTCCCGGTGCCTGGATCTATGTGTAAGTGTCCCTGGTTTATCATGATGGATTTTGAAAATAGATTTCCTTTAGGAAATCCGTCTCCATCTTGAGAAAGCAAGGTTTAATCACCGGAGGCGACAGGGCTTTTTTATTTTACTATGAGAACTGTCAATCTGTGGAATAGCCTGCCTCAGGCGCTGGTCACAGCAGGGACAGCAGAGAGCTTCAAGAAGGGTCTAGATGCCTTTTTACACCTAAATAACATTGATTCTATTATATAGAATTGTTTCCCCTAAATCCTTTCCTCATCCAATCCCTTCCCTTCCTTGGTTGAACTTGATGGACATGCGTCTTTTTTCGACCGTATAAACTATGATACTAAATCACATGAAGTCCGATATGGTTGACAATTAGAGTGGTTATAGTTAGGTGGCCACATTCGAATGAAGTTCCTGGGGCACACTGGGATTATGTCACAAAGGATCCATGAGGCAATGTCACTTTCCACAAAATATGAATATTAACTTATGTCACGATTGTTCAGGCAGCAGCAGGCCCAGTGCCAGTATTTCTGGCACCATCAGTGAGACCATGGTGCACCCCGAAACCACTCCATAGACCCCCAGGCTCACCTATAAGCAGTGACTCTCCAGAATGGGATTCCATTATTGGTTTGGACAGCGGAGGTTTTGACCTAATAAACATAAAGTTAATATTTAAACGTAAGAAAATGAGAAAATCTACAGTTTTACAAGTTGGATAAAGACTTGAACTAAGTTATTACAGGCGGCTGTGGTGAAATAAGACTGAACCATGCCAGGAAACATTGTGGTTATGTAACAGCGAGCAAATAATCATCCTGAATACTGCAAAATAACCTGAGCGCCGGGACTTGTACCAGAGCATGACGCGGCTTAACCACCATGCGGGGAGGACCGGCTTGTCACACAGTCGGCCATTGATTTGCTAACAATCTAATTGAGTTGTCTGCAGTGTTTTAGTTAGCTATAGGTACACCTAGGTCTCCCCAGAGTACCCCCATAACTTAAAGGGCCTGAGCTGCAATAACAAGCACATACACTATACAATATAGCCAGAAATCAGCAGACTGGATCTACTATGAATCACCTGCAGCTCTCTAAAAGGGTTGCCCGATGAATGAAAAACATGGCTGCCTTCTTCCAAAAAGAGTCTGTCCACAGGATCAGGAATTAGCGGCTCATTTCTAGGACTGACCATTGTGATTTCCCAGCAACAACAAGAACTGGGGTCTACAAATAGGAAAATCCATGCACATATAGAAAACAGGTTAAGTACAAACTTCTTATATGTGAAAAGGAAGATCTCTGTGTTCACACAATTCTCCTGTGACTACAGAATTTCTTTTAGACCCACCCCCACTCCTCCAGGGATCACATGGACTAGAACCATTTGGTGTGAATTATCATATAATTCAGATCAAGCAGCATGACAGGTGGATATTCTCCCTTCTCCCAAGCCATGAGAATGCACATCCATGGACTTACTTGATGTTATATAGTTTCCTAGAGACTATGGAGGGGAAGTCCACTTCAAAATACTTCTTTGGGAGAATATTTTCATCCTGCAAAAAAAAAATAATAATAATAAATAAAATAAAATGACTATAAAATCATGTAAAAGTGTCATGGAATATCATGAATAGTATCATGGTAGATGCAGGGGACGGGCTAGACATAACCTTTAGGCATGGCTGTAAAGGCATGCTGGGAGTTGTAGTTGCAAATCAGCCAGAGATCACTCAGTTTATAATGAATAGTAGAGAACATATACACCTGGAGTCTCCATGAACTCCATGACAGGTGAAGTAGATTTTTGGATCTCTGAAGAAAATGATAGGTGCATCGCTGCACGATATTGAGTCACCATATTCATAGATATTCCTCCAGCTTAAAGGGAATCTGTCAGCTGGTGTGACCATACAGACCACAGCCAGTGTTAGGTACTGTACCTGAATAGATGTGTAATCGGACCTTTGTATGAGCTGCAGCAGGGATGTGAAATATAGATTTATATTCTAGGATTGTAGCTTTTCCAAAGCCACACACTGCTGTGCTCGGTGCTCTCTGCAACCAGTGTTAGGTATTATCCCTGGAGAGATGTATAATCAGACCTTTGTGTATGTTGTTAGTAGCAGCAGGACTGTCAAATCTGGTATTTCTATTCTCCTATGCTCTATCTGGCTGTATCAGGCTTCTGGTCATGGAGAAGTTCAATGCATACAGCTAAGAGTGATAGGCGATGCCACCAGTGCACTAAATATATACACACTTTTGACTTAAAGATATGATTATAGAAGAGGTACCCATATAGATCTGCTCTATCCATCAGACATTAGATGAGTAATATAGTAATGTGTATCTAGAGGACGCTCACCCTGCTTCACCTTCACAGTTTAGCACATTGAACATTTCAGCTGAGCGCCCTCCAGTGGTGAAAGGTAGAATACATTATGGATTTGTATACATTGCCGTTACCTTATGTCATATTGTTGAAGGTTACTGTCTCCAGTATGAGAAGCGCTATATTATATGTATAATGTCCCAAATAGAGCCACGTACAATACACTAAACGTTTATGGGAACGCAGTGGACGAGCCGCAGTGAGATTATCAGTGGGGACTGTGATTTTCAGAAATCGGAAGCCACCACTTTACTGGCGCTTTAATCACCCTCAGATCATTGCGCTGCTCACTGACAGGTCTCAGCGTTTATCAGATCAAATGATCAGATTGTAAATCTGTAGCTGTAAGAAGATCCTGATACGGCTCCTGCCTCATAAGCCTGATAAGAGGGTGATAACAAAGTCATTGTCATGATCATAAAGATCACTCACCTCCACTACAAGTGCCAGCAGGCAACAACGAGGGTGGCACTGAATACATTTTTGAGGAGTAAAAATCCCCAGAGTAAGGCAGACCTTGCATAGCTAAAGTGTATGGTCAGGGGTGGTTCAGAATAACAAACATGGCTGCTTGAATCCAAAAAGAGCACGACGCCTATCCACAAGTGATGAATGTAGTATTGGTGATCATTCACATCAAAATAAACTTTGCTTATGAGCCTGAGGAGCTACCCTAGCCCCTGTGTGATCTGCCTTTACAGGCTGTTACACTGTCTCACCCCCGTCCTGCTCCCTCAGCACTTACGCAGTGAGCATTCCCTGCTCTAATCTCAGTGCTGAGGAAGCAGGGAGGAGGGCGAGACTGTGTAACAGCCTGTAAATCAGATCACAGAGGGGCTTGGGTAGCTCCTCAGGATCATTAGCATAATTTCAAAAGTTGATTTTAGAAGGAAGGAGACCATGGGTAACAAATATAGCAAAATTAACACAGTCACGACACCTGCATCTATGAATAAGTGTCCCTGGTTTATTATGATGGAGTTTAATGGTAGATTTCCTTAAAGTAGCTGATCTGGTATCAGCAGAGAATGCTGGGAGCTCAGACAGATTGCCCCCTAGGATCTCATGCCCTATTTCATACCTTTAATCTCCAGAACGTTGTGTCCAGCCCGGCCCCCAGACTGATTATCTGACACTGGCACTCCGTCTTCTTGAGGAAGGCATTGAGCAGATGATTGACCCCTTGTACCCGAGCATAGTAACCTGAAAAATGAGAGGAGGGTAAAGAGACTGCACATACTTTACGCTAAAGGCTGAAAGTAGACTCAATTTTTTTTCAAAATAAAATTGAAAGTACAATATATCGATACAATATAAAGATGAGCGAGTCTTATAGTAGGATTCGGTACTGCATTTTTATTGGGGCTGTCAGCAGGAGAATACCCTCTTTAACCCTTAAAGGAAATCTACCACCAGGATCAAGTATTGTAAACCAAGCTCACTTGCATGCAGGTGTGTGTCCCCTCTGCCAGTATCCGCTCTTCTTTTAGCTTCTTTAACCCTTGTTTTTACGAAAATAGGTTTTAAAATGTATGCAAATGAGCCTGAGGTGCTCTGGGTTATATAGATGTCAATGGAGCCTGGAGCCCTTCATTTGCATTATTTTTAAAAACCTTTTTATTCATAAAAACAAGGGTATAAGAAGCTTAAAAAAGAGCGGATCCTGACAGTGGGAGCACACACCAGTATGTCAGTGTGCTTCATTTACAATCCTTCATCCTGGTGGTAGATGTCCTTTAAATGTTTGTGATGGGGGACCACAATGGACTAGTTCTGGATACATAAGCAAAGGCCGGTCCATCCAGCAGACTGAAGGAGAAGCAACAATGAACAAGTCTTACCTTTACAGCTCTACCTGACACAAAGGATCACATCAACAATCCATTAATTTGATTTAACCCCCCCCCTCCCCCATTCAATAGGGATGGACTACTAAATCGGTGACTTATGACAAGTACTAGCATGAATGATGAGGCAGAAGTTACTTTACCCCCTCACTGTCTATGATACTGGAGAATGGGCGCGTCCCTCAGTGGTCCCATACAGAATGAATGGAGTCACCTGGTTCTATGCGGGGGTCCACTGTAACCCCAAATGAACCGGGCATCTGGTTGCACACGTGCCATCCCTCTCTATGACGTTGACAGATGGCCGAGCGCAATACTCTGTCAGCACCAAAGAGAGAGAATGGAGCAGCAGCGCACATGTCCGACAATAGGGAATGGGGGTAACTTATTGTGCCTGAACAACCCCTTCAAGGACCCCCTATTCTGGTAAGTTTGTGCAGGGGCTATATGACCCCCCTTATCCAGTCTTGCCTCTATTGATCTCCGGTGCTTTGCGCTCCTTGGCTTGTCTCACAAAATACTGAATATAAGGATCCTTCCAGTACCCAGCGCTGACCGCAAACCTGGAGGGAAGAAGAAGAGAGTTACATGGAGGAGTCATGGAGGAGGAGTTATATATCATAAAGGTCAACAGGGTGTTTCTAAAAATCAGAATTTCATTGGGAGGGGGGAAGGCTTTATCTTACATACAATGTAATATTGGAGCAAAAATGGTAACTACGACCACGTCCATTGATAAATTAATCATAAATAAACTGATTAAAGGGGTCGTCCAACCAATGAATAGTCCTTCTCTCGATTAGACTTTCCACTACACAGGGTCAAAATCATGAGTTTTGGGCACAGTTTGCTTCTTTTACATGTTCTTAAAGGGATTATCCCAGCAGGGTATCCTCCAACCACTAGACTGGGATGTTAAAGGGATGAATGTAATGGCGGCTCACACGTTTCACACCTGCTACAAGATTAAGGGGTATTAGAGGCCAGATCCCTCACAAATTTTCAGCCAGTATCCTCTATCACACAAATAAGAACCTTGAATTTGAAGAAGGTTCTAGAAATGTCCTTGTATGATCACTAATTTACATGTCTATACATTTCTTAAAGGGATTGTCCATTGACAATACAATCAGATACGTCCCCTTTAAGTCCGGTGTCATATGACTCGTTAGTGACAGCTATTACCTCTTACAGACAGAGGCGTCCTCGCACGTCCCCCTCACAGCCTCGTCCGCGGTGTCGGAGTCCTGCCCGGTAGCTCTGGACATGATGTCTCCGCCGCTGCTCTACGAATCTCCGGCACCTTGTTGACGTTTCACATCTGCAAAGCTATTGGCTGCGTGATTCTAGCATGCCCCGCTGCCATTGGTCTAACCGAGTGTCCGTCAATCTTAACGTATTCCTATTGGTTGCATGTGTGAATGGAACCCGGAAGTGTTTCTTGCGGTCGTCATGGGAGGACGGGAGACATCTTTCATTTGGGAAACTGGCAAATGTCTGCCCAAACCTGCTAGAATTAGAGGCTTTATTTGCTTTCAGCTTTAAATATGGTCATTCATTTTTGTATGTTCATGATCCTGAATATTGCATATGGAATATTCCATAAATATTGTATTTATGAACATTTATAGTTAAGGTCATTTACAAGGTTGGGTCAATTTTACATAATTTTTTTTTAAAATGCAGACTATACCTGTGTAGCCGCAATGCTATGTGTGGTAGAAGAATTGTCACGTGTCAAGATACTAATCGCAATCATTTTACTAATAAAAATTGTCTTTAACCGTGCCATGTATTCATAATAGGACTTGTATAAGGGCTGGGAATGTAGTTTCCCTGCATGACAAAAATATTCAAATCCTGCTCTTAAAGGGGAACTTTAAAGGTTATAGCAGACACCTACATAGGCAACATACACGCATGTAGAAAATATGGCACAACTAGCTTCACCTTTAATGTTCCTGCCTCCCATGGAGTAGGGTCGTTTTCAGCAGTGAACAGGGAGGGGGCGGCTCCATCCCCCACTTTCTTTAAATATTACTAGTAGAATCAATTCTTCAAAGGGAACCTGTCACCAGGGACCTCATTATCACCAAAGACAGGTTTCAGAAGCCCATAACAGCTGCAGTGTAAATCTGCCTCCTCTAAGCGTTTAGATTACAATATAATTGTGTGTTATAAATTACCTTGCACCCTGACAGAATCCTCTGTGTAGTCTCAGGGGTTGGGCTTTTGTTTGCATGTATTTCAAAAAACAACATGTGACTTGTCTGTGCTGCTCATTCCTCAGCTCTCACCCGAGAGTTCCCTTTAAGGCGTGAAACGAAAAACACCAGGCAGGACTCCTACCATGAGCTCCTGGGTGTCCTCACTGGGACAAAGGCATCGGAAGGATGCCATCGCACTGCTAGTGCCCAAAACAGCCAGAGCAGCAGAAGAAGAATGCTGTGAGAGAGGTACGTATATATATATATGTGTGTGTATCTATATTCTTTATCTGGGGAACTTCTGAAAGATTTCTTTTAACCTGCCATACTGAGCGGATAACATATTTTTTGTGTGTATATCTATTAACGTAAAATGTAAATTTCATTGACTTGGCCACTATGACATTCACTGGATTCAGGAATGCACCACAATTTTAGCATATTAGAGACATACATTTACAGTGGGTACGGAAAGTATTCAGACCCCTTTAAATTTTTCACTCTTTGTTCCACTGCAGCCAAGTGGTAAGATCAAAAAAGTTATATTTTTGCTCATTAATGAACACTCTGTCCTTGACAGAAAACCTCCCAGCAGAAAAGTAGATATTTATGGCAATTTATTAAACAATAAAAACTGAAATATCACATGGTCAGAAGTATTCAACCCCTTTGCTCAGTGTTGAGTAGAAGCTGCTTTGGAGCTGGTGCAGCCCGGAGTCTTAACACCAAAAAGTTCAATCTTGGCCTCATTAGAGCAGAGAATCTTATTTCTCATAGTCTGGGAGTCTTCATGTGTTTTGCATTGAGGAGATGCTTCTAGAATCTACCATAAAGCCCCGACTGCTGTGATATGTGACTCCTGTCTCCCTGATGCATCTCTGGAGCTCAGCCACGGTGATCTTGGGGTTCTCCTTTACCTCTCTCACCTATGATCTTCTCCCATGATTACTTAGTTTGGCTGGATGGCCAGGTCGAGGAAGAGTTATAGTCGTCCCAAACTTCTTCCATTTAAGAATTATGGAGGTCACTGTGCTTTTAGGAACCTCGAGTGCTGCAGAAATTCTTCTGTAACCCTGGCCAGATCTGTGCCTTGCCCCAATTCTGTCTCTGAGCTCCTTTGGGTGATGTCACACATGGCGTTTTTGGGCCGTTTTTAGTTAGTGCGTTTTCAGATCATAAAAACCGCATGCATTAAAAAACGCATCCGTTTTTTAAAAATGCATGTGTTTTTGAAAATCCATGCGTTTTTAATGGCGCAAATTTTGAAAACCGGACAAAAACTGATGCGCTTTTAAAAACGGGTGCCAAAAATGGCCTAAAAACGCCATGTGTGACATCATCCTTTGGCAGTTTCTTAGACCTCATGATTCTCATGTGCTCTGACATGCACTGTGAGCTGTGAGGTCTTGTATAGACAGGTGTGCGCCTTTCAAGTCCAATCAGTTTAATTAAACACAGCTGGACTCCAAAGAAGGAGAAGAACCATCTCAAGGAGGATCAGAAGGAAATGGACAGCATGTGAGTTATAAAAACAATACCACACACAACCAGTAGAACAGTGTGGCGCTGTTTTTAGAATAAAATAGTTTTTTAAACCTAAAATAGAAACTTTTCTCCCCCATTTCTCTGTCTGTACAAGTTTCACTCATCTGTAAATCGATGCTGGGATTGTGTGAGCTACTTGCAGACATTAAGATACAAGTCTATAAGATTCTACATCTGCACTGAACAGTCAATTATCTATTTACAGCATAAGAATAAGCTTTACTAGTTCTGTTTCCTTTTCCTTATGTCATGTGTTTTATCAGGAAGGTCCTCAAAAAGCTGGCCACCACATGTCTCTTCTTATTCCCCAGGGTGGTGTTTTGTAAAGAGCCAGCAGGTGGCAGCACAGTCACGGCTCTGATCACTGCTGGAATTCTGCGCAATGTTACAGTGCAGAGGTCTCCAACCTGTGACTCTCCAGTTCTGACCAGGGTCTGGATGGAAAACTTACAGATAACCCAGTGACGTATGGTCCAAACCAGAACAATCCCACATAAACTCTGCCTGACCATACAAAGACCCTGCCTGACCGTACTGAGGTGCATACCCTCCCCCATCCCATAAAAGTCTCACATTTTTAGCATTCCCACAATTTTGTGCTGCAGGCTCCATATAAGTCATCCGGTTATGACAGGTTCCCAGCTTTCTGCACTAGTGAGCTGCACAATAAGGCATAATACACTGTAAATTATGGGGATATGATGAGTAATAAGTCCAGGTGCCTATTATACCGCTATATGGTGCACAATAAGGACTCGTGACTATAATAATGATGAGCACATATAATCACATATTATGGACCTAGTGCTTGAAGGAAGATGGTTACACTCTTATCCATTGACAGAATAGGGTCTGATTGATGAGGTTCAACCATCTGCAAAGAGTTTGTATGTTCTCCCTGTGTTTATGTGGGTTTCCTCCGGGTCCTCCTGTTTCCTCCCAAAACATACAGGTAGGTTGATTAGATTGTGAGCCCCATTGGGGACAGGGGCCGATTTGGAAAGCTCTGTGCAGTTCTGCGTAATCTGTGTGCACTATATAACTAAAGGAATTATTATTATTATAAATGGGACCCTCAATCCTGAGGGAATAAGTCCCATCACAAGTCCTCGCTGTCATTCTACTCAATCCTATTCTGGAGAATGCATGGGGCAAGAGCCTACCGACCTACATTCATTAGGGGGAACAGAATAAAATTCTAAAAAGGGGACCCGGTAGTCAGAACCTTGAGGATCAGCATGTTATCCCCTCTCCACATAACAGACTCTTTAAAGGAATTGTACCAAGTTATTCCCTATCCTATGGACAAGGTGTTCTATGAGGGTCTGTCTGTAGGGATCCCCCACCAATCTCAAGAATGGGGCCCTCACCAATCCAAACAGGGGTCCCTTTTTCACTAATGGTTGGAGCAGCAGAGTATTTGTCCTGACATTCCATTCAAAATAATATATATTTAGCAGCCATTAGCCAAGAACAAGGCCCCCATTCTTCACATTGGTGGGGGTCCCGTTCTAGTGATCAGTGGTGGTGCCAGCACTTGGACTGTGACCGATCAGCTTGTTATCCCCATCCTCTGGAAAGGGGAACTTGCTAACTCAGGGCTCTTTCACACTGGCGTTGTTTTTCACATCCGTGGATCAGTGATTTTCTCGGATACCTTAATGGGCCATTGTTTTCATTGAGTGTTTTCATCATGTGAAAAATAATTTGAAATCTGTCTAACCCTGAAATGTGTTTTTACTTACGGATGTGGATCACGGAAGCCAATAGAGGCTTATTTACCAAGGGTCCACGGATCACATTTTCGGGATTTGAGCCGCTGTGACAGTAATTTAGCAGGGGACTGTGTTGCACACGATTGGATTTTGGCGTAGCGGCGCCAGCTTTCATGGTGGCCGCCAGATGATCCGACTGATTCGGAATGAGCGCCGGATTTAAGATTAAAATTGTGTCGCAACCAATGCACTTACATGCACCAGGAAGAAGAAGGTGAACTCTGGCGGACCTGAGCGGGGAAGCGACACATGCAGAATATCGGGCGCACGATCTTAGTGAATCGCGGCACAGTTTGGGGAACTCTGAGGGACCGGGGTAAGTACATGTGCCCCAATGGGTTTGCAAAAATAAAACTGATAACATGTCCGTTTTTTTCACTGATGATCCTGGGGAACAAGTCTTGTATGTTTAACCTTCACATATACGCCAATGTGATGCAGCCCTTAGTAGAACCCCTTTAAATCTGGATTAAATTTATTTTCACATGTTGCCTTCATGTCATGGAATTTTCATAAAATCCAGCAAAACACTGTGCTAATCCTGAGTGACTGGCTCCAAAGTCACCTCCTAGAATTTGCCAACAGGGGAGGGCTCTGGGGGTAGTTGAAGTTTGATCCAACTTATGCAGGACTGTGGCTTAGTGGTTAGCATTACAGCCTTGCAGTGCTGGGGATCTGGGTTCATGTCCCAGAGTCAACATCTGAAAAGAGTTTGTATGTTCTCTCCGTGTTTGCATGGGTTTCCTCCGGGTCCTCCGGTGTCCTCCCACACTCCAAAACGTACTGGTAGGTTGATTCGATTGTGAGCCCCATTGGGGACAGGGACCGATTTGGCGAGTTCTGTGCAGCACTGCGTAATCTGTGTGCGCTATATAAATGAAGGAATTATTATAATTACTATGTCCACCAGGGTAATGTGAACCTATACTCCCCATAAGAAAACCCTCATGTACAACTCTGCAACAGAAGGTCCAGAAGATATGTAGCTCCAGGATCTTGTGTCATTTTGGTGGCTTAAAGGGTTGTACCATATTTGATTGCTATCCTCTATCCCCAGAATAGATAATAACAATATTATTGCTCCAAAAGCTCGCTCTCAGGTGCAGATTTAGGTTGAGTTTGCCTATTGCCTTCCAATACCAAGGATTGTTGATAATTGGTGAGCACGGTGCACGGGTATCCAGAGCATTCCCATTCACTGTATATACTAGAGATGGAGATAACTGAGCGCTGTGCTCTGCAACTTCTGACACTCACATAGTATTGAGTGGAGTGACAGTAGGCATGCTCGACCTGCAGCTCCTTTATTTAGTGAAAACGAGACCTCCATTCTTTTGATTGCTACGGTTCCTATCAGTCGGTCCACCACCGCTCATAACAACAGGGGATAACAATTAAACCCGGGACAACCCCTTTAAGCAAAGCATGATATGTGTTGATGTAAGTGACTATAGATCTCCTGGGCCACGTGCATTGCATAGGTTGTGTTATAAGCGATAACATCCCTATGTACTCTATAATAGTCATAATAGGGTTAAATCTAGGACGACTCTGATGCAGCTCCCCTTTAAGAAGCATAGTATAGCTATATACCGTATAGCAGGGTTATCACTCGTCTCCTCCGCCGCTGTGTGCCTTGATGTGTGAATTACTAATTCCTGTGTAATGTTATGATTCATGGGATTGTTGCGGAGCCCTACGTCACCCATGTGCACCATGCAGTGACACCTTGTGTTACCTGAGCAGGTGATGTCCTCACTTCCGTCATACGGAAAGGTGGAGCTGTGTACATACCGAGCCCCCCCCCCCCCCCCCCCCCCCCCGGCTGTATGATATGTCGTCACCTCCTTGTTACCTGGAGATGGCTGCACCTACAGCGAGGGCTATGCGGCCACATTGTGCGGCACCGGGGAGTCATTATAAATATTGGGGTGCACATATTATACAGGGTGTGTTATAGCCTATTCAGCTGTATAGGACCAGGAGTGGCTCTTATAGAGGGAATATAGAGGAGCAGGGAGCTGATCGCCCCTTCACACAGCACCAGCTAAATTTGGGAATTTTGGGAGGTACAATTAGTCTTAGCATAGCCTCACCCCAGTAGTACAGCCGGGGGCCTAATCTGGTCTGAAAAAGCAGAGCAGCAGTGTAAAGCATGGAGGAGCAGCGTGAGCCAAAAGCCAAAACCTGTGATTTTGTAACCTGTGTATGAGCCGGGCATCGTTGCGGGCACTATACTCCGGATTGTTAGTGATGTGGGCACTATACCCGGGATTGTTAGTGATGTGGGCACTATACCCGGGATTGTTAGTGATGTGGGCACTATACTCGGGATTGTTAGTGATGTGGGCACTATACTCGGGATTGTTAGTGATGTGGGCACTATACCTGGGATTGTTAGTGATGTGGGCACTATACTCGGGATTGTTAGTGATGTGGGCACTATACCTGGGATTGTTAGTGATGTGGGCACTATACCCGGGATTGTTAGTGATGTCTGTCCTACAGCCTGGCAGGTCTCCAGCAGGGTGGTGTTGGCAAGAAATGATGAGGGAGAGGCTGCTATAGCGGATCTCCCTGGGGCAACCCCTTAATGTCCCGAGTGTGAGTCTCTGGGTGATGGACAGGGTGCCGGTGATGAAGGCAGCCGTATTAGCAGGGACCAGACGGAGACAGAAGTTGAAGAAAACAACTTACAGTTCTTTATTTGAACCGGCAGGAACCGCAGCAAACGTGCCTTTAACAGGTAGATGGGGTGCCGAGATGTGAGTTGGAGGGAGCCTCAGGAGATAGTTCACCAGCCTGGATGTAAAGGGCAGGCTGGGAGGCAGCTGTGTCCTGGTAGGAAGCTTCAGCTTGTCCTGTAGGGCTTCAGGTATCACCTTTAAAGGTAAGATGATACCCCTTTTCCTCACTACACTAACTCTATTCTATTAGCTCCACTCTTCAGAGGCAGGGGCTAGGCTCTTCCTGCTCTGGTGTGGGCTAGACAGAGATTACTCACTCACTCACTGATTCTCCTAGGATTCCACACTAGAATAATCACCTAATGTTCTCCAGAACATTCCTGGCCAGAGGTTTTATTACCTCCCTCTGGTCAGGTGGTGGCTGCTCCTCCAATCACATCTCAGCTTACAGAGCACAGGATGTAACACATATCATTGGATAACAGCATCTGGCATTATACAAAATACTTAACCTCTGCCTTGCCAGGCAGGATTCACCACTGCAATATCCCTATGTCCTGTCATGACCATGTAGTGTAATGGGATTACATGCAGGTGGGACGTATTCGCAAACCCTCTCTCGCCATTGCATCGGCGAGGGTGTTGCATACCCCGGGGGCAATTGAAAGAGCCGCCCTCGGCTCGACTATAGATGTTTTGGGGCACAGAGGGGGCTAAGGGCACTTCTGGGAAGTGCAGGCTGTGTGAGGTGTAGGGACAAACCGCCCATGGTCCTGGAGACAGGCACCTGGGTTGGTGTCGGACTAAGACAAAAATATGTAGCTGTATGACAGTTGGTCGCTGACGCCATTAAACCGAACTGTACAGTAGGAAAGGTGTGGTGTCATGTCCTGTAATCCACTCCTTGCACCAAGGCCTGTATATTTGTTGTATCAACGCTTCTTCCCTGGCGGCAATTATATAATGTATATATGCATACATATGTGACACAATAAAACATTGTACTACATAGAGACGGTCCGACACAGCCACACTACAACCTGAAAAGCCTATGAAAGGGTTAATGCAGACTACTGGCATATCTTCTGACAGTGTGCAAACAGGTTAATTCACATTGGCTTAGGTGCCCAATGGGTACACATCTTGAACGTTACAAACGTTACAGAGGTGGATAGGCTACTCAGGGTAGCACGGTAGCAAATGTCTCTTTATAAGGGGTCAGGCCCCTTTAAGAGAGTCCCTTTTGTAGCCGGGCCTCCTATGGGGAGATGTTGACCCTCTGCAGGGAGGCCGGACTGTACCCCAGCCGGGGCTAAGGGAGATATAGTCACAGTCACTGTGATATAGGCCCTGGGGGCCATGGTACTCACATCCGCGGTGGTCCTCAGGAGGTCCGTCATCGGAGGAGGCAGCCGCTGTGGAGAATCCGCCATTGAAGACTGCGTACGGGAGACAGCAGTAAGCGGTGCAGCAGAGGAAGGGCCCCGAGGCTCGTGGGCAAGCCATGCGACACTTGGTTCTTCATCTTGGAGGCTGTGCGGCATGTCGGCAGGACAGGAGACAGCACGTGGAGAAATCCAAGATGGGCGATTAACCTCTTTGATGCTGGATGGCGGCTGCGCTGACTCTGAGGTACCTCGTGGGCTCTCACTGGCGTTGCAGCGCGGGAGAGTTTCGCGCCAGAGGGCGGAGCTTAAGTCCTTCCCGCCAAGAGCTGTGGCGGGCTCTAATTTTTCCTGCGCCACAGGAGGCGGGGTTCGCGCCATTCGCGCGTGGGTGGAGCTTGGTGATGCCTCTGGGTTTTCCCGCCAGTGAAAGTTTTGGCGGGCTGGAATTACTTGCTGCGCCACAGTTTCGTGAGGTAAAATGCTTCAGGCACGGCAGCGCCGGATGTAGCAGAGCTGACACAGTTCTTTGCAGGGTTTAACCTCTTGAGTGCTGGAGCGGAGCTCGACAGCACGTGGCAGCAGTAATACAGTTCAATGCAGAAACACACAATCACTTGGGCCTAAACCCGGATGGCAGCAGGGTTAGGCAGCACAGTCTTTTCAATAAAGGAAAGTCTTTAATGCCGGAATAAGGCACAGAAGTATCAATCCTGTTCGTGACGCCACTTGCAACAACCCCCACCGGGGCCTAGCCCTTGAGGTGAGGCCTGGAGACAGTCGGGGCCCGCGGTACCGGAGTGGCTGGCGGTTGCGGCCTAAGCACGCTATTGTCACGGTGCTTGGTACGGGGGAACCGGAGGGCTGTCCTACAGCCTGGCAGGTCTCCAGCAGGGTGGTGTTGGCAAGAAATGATGAGGGAGAGGCTGCTATAGCGGATCTCCCTGGGGCAACCCCTTAATGTCCCGAGTGTGAGTCTCTGGGTGATGGACAGGGTGCCGGTGATGAAGGCAGCCGTATTAGCAGGGACCAGACGGAGACAGAAGTTGAAGAAAACAACTTACAGTTCTTTATTTGAACCGGCAGGAACCGCAGCAACGTGCCTTTAACAGGTAGATGAAGTGCTGAGAAGCTTTTGGAGGAAGCCACAGGAGATAGTTCACCAGCCTGGATGTAGAGGGCAGGCTGAGAGGCAGCTGTGTCCTAATAGGATGCTTCAGCTGGTCCTGTAGAGCTTCAGGTATCACCTTTAAAGGTAAAATGATACCCCTTTCCTCACTATACTAACTCTAGTCTTCTTGCTCCACTCTTCAGAGGCAGGGGCTAGGTTCTTCCTGCTCTGGTTTGGGCTAGACAGAGATTACTCACTCACTCCCTAGATAGACATACTAGAATTCTCCTAGAACATTCATATATAGACAATAGGCACAAGGTATGTGCAACATTACCCGATCCCCTGGAAGGAGATGAGTATATCGCCGGTCCAGGGTATAATGTCCATCAGGGCCGATGGTGGGACACAGGTCATCCCTGTCAACATCAGCTGAGCAGAGTCTGGACTTCGGCGCCGTGGTGACCTACGCAGGGTATTGATCCAGGAGTCGGCATCAGTAGGAGTTGCGCGGGAAATGTCAAGCTGTATTGAATCTGCATCTCCCTAAGACGTTTCTTCACCCCCATAAAGGATGCCCTTGTTTTATGCAGGGCACCCAAAAAAATCAGGAAAGATAGATAAGGATGTTAGCATTCTACTAAGTAATGTTGCCCTTCCATCTGGCTGCCTGCAGTAGCTGATTCCGGTCCTTGCTGTTCAGGATTCCGGTGAGCATTGGGCGCAGTGGTGCTCCCGGTGTAGGTGGTCTTCCAGGTACTCTATGGGCCCTCTCAACGGCGAAGGAGGCGGATAGATTGGCATCTGGCAGCAGGTCTTTCAGCCAGGCCTCCATGAAAGCCACTGGATCTCGGCCTTCAACTCTCTCTGGCAGGCCCAGTATGCGGAGGTTATTCCGGCATAGCCAGTTTTCTATATCATCCGCTCGCTGCATCCATTGAGCAGTCATGCACTCCAGGGCTTGTATCTGACCAGGGGCAGAAGCCGAGGAGTCTTCAAGCTGGGATATACGTGTCTCCATTTCTCTCACTCGCTCCCTGAGTTTCTGCACATCATGCCTCAGTAATCCCACATAGACTTTTACCTCCTCAATCCGCATAGTCAGCGAGGTTGTGGTTTTATGAATGACCGTGAGCAGCTGTTGTGAGACCTCTCGGAGTGTGGGCTCATGGTCGTCATCAGGCATTTCAGGGTCTGCCCACTCCAGCCTAGGGGACAATGTTGGTGATCGAGTGGCGGGAAACGCAGCACGAGGTGAGTCAGATCGTGCTCCACAGTGGCAGCAGCAGTATTTTTCCACATTCTGGCAGGGGTCCAACCGGCAGTGGAGCCCCTCAACCTGGTTCCAGGTATGTTCGCTGGCTTGCGGCAGGATTATGTGGAGAAACCCCAGTTTTGGGGCTGTTGTGACTGTTCATGTCGGCTGCTAGCCACACCCCCAGATCACTACATTATTTAACTCATTAGCACTCTCCTATTGGGAAGGAAAACCTCCTTAAAACATTCATTATGCCCAAATTACTGTACCTCATTCAAACTTTAAATAGCAGTCCCGAAGATATTTTTCATTAAACTCAAATCGTTATTCACCTTCTTCCTTTGAAAAGGAAAGAAGGCAAGAGTCCCATATGACCGGCTGATACTTAAAAAACATCAAGGTGACTTTGGTCTTCTAGACATACTGACATATAACAGAGAAAACCATCTCAAGAGCATAATAGAAGCCTCACTAACCCTAGCTCATCCTTGGAGTCATCTCTAATGTCCCAGAGTCATAAGGCACAAATGTGGAACATTAAACAAACAGAAAACCAGAAGCACCATTCAAATGATGCTATCACTATCCAAAGAAATATGCCTATTAGGTCACCCCTCTCCACTATTGCCCAGCAACTTAATTCCCTTCTTAATGAATCCTGAAAAAAAACATAAGCCCTCACACTTCTGGACGTATTTAGAAAAATCTTTCACAAACAACAAATCTCTGACTCCAGGGAGAACCTATTGGAAGACCTACCCTCCCTAAACTTCCTTCAAACAGAAGAACTCAGATTTAACCAAGCACAACTTAATAAGAAATACACTCTCCTTCACGACCCCAGTTGGCTAGAAAAATGTCTACAAAAAGAAGCCCTACCAAAAGCAGCCATCTCCTTACTCTATGATTACATATTAACTCAGAGACACCACACGGTTCCTGCCTATATAAGAGGTTGGGAATCAGACCTAAACAATATTAACCATAAACAAATCCAAAGAATTCATATGAGATCTCATGGTTTCTCAAGATGCGTCAAATATAGAAAAACGCATATAAACTCATGATAAGGAGGTACAACAATCAGGAAGCTCAAGTGAAAAAACAATTGCTTTCAAAAGACACATGTTGGAGATGTGGGAACAGTGGAGGCACATTAGGCCACATTTTCTGGAGATGCCCTAAGTTATATCGCTTCTGGAAAGAAGTACAGTCATACACCACTGAAATAACTGGCAAATAGGTTAACTTAAGCCCAGAGTCTGTTCTGCTGTGGCTTCCTAACAGTTCATGGAACCCAAATGGTAGAGACTTAACCAAGCACCTAGTACAAGCAGCTAAGCTAACAATCCCCCCTAAATGGCTACAAACGGAGCCTCCCTCTATTAATGAATGGTTGAATCACTTAGACAGCATATGTAGGCTAGAAGAATTAGCTAGTTGGGAAACTGTGGCTTCCTTGGAAGACTTTTAGAAATTCCATTACACCAAATACCGCAGCACTAGGAGTAGGTCAAAACTCACAGATGGTAACCTAGGTAGGAGCTAACTGGGAGTACATGACAGTCGTAGATCTGATCGTCATAAATATAACTCATAATGCCTAATAAACACCTGCAATATTTATCAGCAATACTGACCTGAACAAAACAGTAAGATGATGTTCTATTTAACACAGTTTGATATGTTAAAGTTCTACTTTACTTCCAAGTTAACTCAACTCGGTGAATATAAAGTAAGACAATATATTGTAAAGTAAATAACAATATGTATGTACAAGATCTCTGTTATCAACATGTAAACTGGCATCTGTAACCTGTTATTTATCTTTGCAACAAAATTATAAAAAATAAAGTATGTACAAAAATAGAGCAGTAAAACATTGCTGCTCTTGACCATAGACCTTGTATTGCAGTATACAGCAGCACCACCCTCTTCCCATAGGAATGAGCTGCAATAGTAAACACATAGACAAATGGGGTTCTCTGTCTGGAAAAACAACAGACCCTTTATTCTAATCCTAAAATCCGTTAAAACTATTGACTATGTGTGATGTAAACGTTATACTTTTGGCCTAGTCCCTCAGAGAGGAGAGTCAGAAGAGTTGTAATAAAAGGTCTCAAGGCCACAAAGAATTTTCTTGACTTCTTCCGAACATCTACTGAAGGTCTCATACAAATTTGACTTGACAAACAAAATGAACAGCCTAAGTAACTGTAGAGTTCTCATGGCAGAAGATCCTCTTTAGAGCTCTTTTCAGATCCTTATTCTTTAGACTGTAGATCAAAGGATTGAGCATAGGAACAGCAGCTGTGTTAAAAAGAGCAAAAAGTTTCTTTGACTCTAAGGTGCTACTTAGGTTAGGGGTCAAATATTGATTAAACAGTATTGTATATAGTAATATGACCACCACAAGGTGTGATGAACATGTGTAGAAGGCTTTTAGTCTTCCAGAAGTGGAACGTATCCTTAGGATGGCAAGTATGATAAATATGTAAGACACAAATATTAGGAGAAATGGTGTCACTATCATGGTAAGAAGACCCTCAATGAAGAAGAGCATTTGGACAAAAGTGGTGTCTTCACAAGAAATTCTTATCACCGGGATTATGTCACAGAAGAAGTGGTTGATCTCAATAGAGGAATAACAGGAAAACCTACTTATTATACCTATATGAGGCGAAACTTGCAAAATTCCAAAAATCCAACAGGTCGAAGCCAATATTCCACAGGTTCTAGGATTCATAACCATATGATATTGTAGAGGTTTACAGATGGCCACATAACGGTCATAGCTCATGGCTGTTAATATTGACAGTTCAGCACATCCCAAAGATCCAAACATGTACATCTGTGCCATGCAAGTAGTGAAAGTTACAGTTCTATCACCGGTAATGAAAGTTATAATAATCTTATGTAACGAAACAGTGCAACAACTGATGTCCAGCAAGGACAAGTTGCCAAGGAAAAAGTACATGGGAGTGTGGAGCCGAGGATCCTTGCATGCTATAAGAATGGTTATGTTACCACATAAGATGAAGAGATAAAGCAAGAGAACCAGAATGAAGATAGGAAGCTGAAGTTCAGGGTCATCAGATATCCCTTTAATTATAAAATATCAGATTGATGTGTGGTTTGCTTGCATTGTAACCGACCAGATCTAAATCAATTTACTGTGCAGAATGGAAGGGGGATTTGCATGATAAAAGAAAACTCGTAGAAGGGACCTCAGAAATTCTTGTATATGTTAATATTGTTGTAAAGTTTTTACATATTTATTCAAATTTCTAGAGACAACAAATAACATGATGGATAATTTTATATAAAATATAACATAATTTCTTATAAAACCTGTGAGTGGTTTGTGTATTTTGCATTGCTGTTGTTGTTCTCAACATAGTTTTGGCAGTGTACTTCTTACCTCCTTAATTTAATTTTCATATAATCTAACACCATTCATCCTAATAGGATGTTTTTGGGGGATTACGAGGAAGCCAAGACATGATGGGCACTTGCCAACTCCATGGCAATGTCATCTTTGGTTTTATTGAAGACCTTCTTAAAGGTTGATAATAATAGGAACAAAAGTTCTTTAACTTGTCTTCACCATTCACAACAAAAACAAAGCCTTTCTATGTTAACTATACATAAAATGAAAAAAAAATCAAGTTGAGGAATGGTTAGCAATGGTCCAAATCTGTTGTATCAAAGTTTACCTCTGATTTCACACCATTGGAAAGCAAACTATCCCTACATGCCCTTGTTTTCAGACCTCATTCTAGATATTTAAACTCATTTAGGCTCCAAACCAGACCCCAAATAAAATTCAGAAATATAAAATAGGAATCGATGGGCGGTTCATTAATTTTAAATGGAACTCCCAGAACCAGACACAAATTGGCATCTGGAGAGATAGCACATGTATAAAATTTTAGCTAATCTCTCACTTCAATGTACCAACAAAAAACATGGGTTGGAGGATGTTAATTTAAATGTTGTGCTCTCCTTCTATGGCAGAGTACTGTGAGAAATTCCCTGGATGATAGCTAAAGGGGAACTAAATTAGGAATGCTATATACCTTTTACATTGTTCTAGCTCTCCTCTAAAATTGTACTTACATAGGACTGCAGTCAGGTGCACCATAGGATCACAGTGCATGTTAATCCCCATAAGTACACAGTTGCTTCTGTGCTAATTGGTCCCTTGTCATCACAAGAAAACTTTAATTAGTAATTAGGAGAAGTTATTTACAGATACAATTTCAGCTACAAACTCTCTTGGGCACTGATTATATTATTATCAGTGTAATACTGAAACTGAGCTCTAATGTATTTTGAACCAGGACTGTGTATTTATTCAGAACTGTATTATTAATTTTGCAGGCTAGGGAGTTCAGATCTCATAACATTTCCTTCTTATTCAGTGCAAATACAGCCAGGTCAGACTACAATTTCATCTGTAATTGCACACATATATTAATACAATAGCATTTACACCTTAAAGAGGTTGGCCACTTTTAAAAAGCTCTACTAAGGTAAGTATGAGACCTAAATAGGGTCACCTAACATGTCTGCATGAGCCTTCCATCATAGCCACTTCCATAGCAGTGGTTGAAGGGGCCAAGGAAATTCAAATCCCCCTATTGAGGCCCTTTAAGACACCCATAATGGATGCTATGGAGAACTAAAGTTAGAAGTTACTAATAAAGTTAATCCAGAATATACACACTTGTCGGGAGGAGTGGAAGATGGCTTCCTCTGGTGAGGGATGCTAGGCTTGTTGCCTAGCGACTGTATAAACTATGGGAGCTGCAAGATAGAGGGAGCCTCTCTCCGGTAAAGGACACCATTCATGTTACTAGGCAACCAAGTTTGCCACGGAAGCCACAGAGCACCAAAAAGCTTTGTTTCTCAATTCAATTGAATGATTCCTAGGTCGCATTCTAGGAGAACTGTATTGGCGACGGGATCGTGCTGTGATGGTTTCTTTGGTAAACTAGCTTACATCGAGTGGGGGCTTGTAATACCTGGTATTAAACTCCACACTCTGTCATTGTGCCACTTTTCTGACCTCCTGCTGCTGCTGCCGGCACCTTCACACTCTGCCACTGTTTCACTGTGTGGCCTACCATATTGCTGCCACCTCCAGAATTTGTCATTGTGCCACTCTGATCTCCTACTGCTCCTGCCACCTCCAAACTCTGTCATTATACCACTCTGTAGCCTACCATGTTGCTGCCACCTCCACACTCTGTCATTGGGCCACTCTGTGGCTTCCTGCTGCTGCTTCCACCTCCACACTCTGTCAATGTGCCACTCTGTGCCCTACCATGTTGCTGCTACCTCCAGAATTTGTCATTGTGCCACTCTGGGGTCTCCTGCTGCTGCTGCCACCTCCATACTCTGTAGCGTACTATGTTGCCGCCACTCATTGTGCCACACTGTGGCCTACCATGTTGTTGCCACCACCAGAATTTGTCATTCTGTCACTCTCTAGCCTCATGCTGCTGCTACTGCTGCCACCCACCTACAGACACTGTGATTGTGCCACTTTCTGACCTCCTGCTGCTGCTTCTGGCAACTCCACACTCTGTCATTGTGCCACTCTGTTGCCTCTTGCTGCTGCCGCCACCTCCGCACTCTGTGCAGCCTACCATGTTGCTGCCACCTCCAGAATTTGTCATTGTGCCACTCTCTGATCTACAGCTGTTGCTGCCACCTCCACACTCTGTCATTGTGCCACTCTGTTGCCTCTTGCTGCTGCCTCCACCTCCGCACTCTGTCAATGTGCCACTCTGTGGCCTACAATGTTGCTTCCACCTCCACATTCTGTGGCCTACCATGTGGCTGCCACCACCAGAATTTTCATTGTGCCACTCTCTAGCCTCATGCTGCTGCTACTGCTGCCGTCCACCTACAGACACCCTGTGTCACCCTGACCTTCTGCTGCTTCTGTCGCCACCTCCGCAGTCTGTCATTGTCACATTTTTTTGGCCTCCTGCTGCTGCCAGCACCTCCACACTCTGTTATTGTGCCACTCTGTGGCCTACAATGTTGCTGCCACCTCCAGAATTTGTCATTGTGCCACTCTGATCTGCTACTGCTGCTGCCACCTCCAGACTCCATCATTGTGCCACTTTGTGGCCTACCATGTTGCTGCCACCACCTCCACGCTCTGTCATTGTGCCACCCTGTGCCCCTTCCATGTTGCTGCTACCTCCACACTCTGTCATTGTGCCATTCTGTGGCCTACCATGCAACCTCCACCTCCACACTTTGTCCATGTGTCACTCTGTGGCCTACCATGTTGCTGCCACCTCCATAACTTGTCGTTGTGCCACTCTGCGGCCTACTCATGCTGCTGCCAACTGACCGCTGTGTTCGCCCCTGTGAGGTCCCATGAAATTGAAGAGTGAAGCGAGCAGTGGCTGTCATGTGGGTGTCATATTTGAGCATGGCACAACGTTATATAACACCTTGCATGCTCTCTGCAGCCAGGAAATACCAGTTTATTAACATGATTTGACATGATTCGGTTCGGGTTGAATCTAATTTTTTGGAAAATTCGGCAAACCTGGTCGAATCGAATTTTAAAAATTGGCCCATCTTTAATGATAGCACACACATTGTATTGATTAGGAAAAGGTTCTCCTTGAACCTACTCATAGTACACCTATCTCAAGAACAACAAAGCCAATTTACCCGTAACATATGAAAAAATTCAGTGTTAAGCTACTCATAGTCTAGAAGTCTTTCCCTTTCGACTAACACAACACCAGTAACAGAATTCACATTCTCAACCAATCATCTGGCCTCCTTAAAACTGGAAAAGTGCCTTTTCATATAGCAGAAACTGTACAATTCATAAGCTCATTGTCTACTCCATGGGCTCCAGAGCCCAAATGATACTAAATGAATTGCTTATAAATCTCTTAAAAGGAAGCTTGGTCACTTGTATAGAGACCATAGAATCTTTCATAAAGAAAAAGGCCGTTCAAACCTCCAGCCCAGGCTCAACTATCATATAGGCTTCATCCATGATCTTAAGAAACACCATGGGGGACATGCATCTTTATTTCTTCTAGTTTAATTGTCTCATTTTGACATTACTTGCAACTTTTGTTGTCGTTTTTGAAGTGCTCCTTAGTCTGTTCTTCATAGTTTCATAGTTTATACGGTTGAAAAAAGATACATGCTTTAATAGCAGGACACAAACAAAGACAGTGAGCCCTGACACTGAGACCCCCAATATCTCCCTACCTACTTATTGGGTTCCCCCTAAACAGAGGCCAATAACTGGGCGGCGTTCCCTCCCTGGGTAAGGTGTGAACACATAACAATACAGACAAACACAATAAGGCGAGGTATACAATCCGAGTCGGCAGCAGCGGGGAATAACAATAACCAAATCACAATCCTAATAGAGAAGTCGAGACACAGGCAAGAGATCACAAACAAGAGAAGCTAGAAACACAGCAAGATAGCAGTTTGACCAGCAAGGAGTCAAAGCTAAACTGGACACTTATAGGGAACCTAGGCCCTGCCACAGGTGCAAGCAATTACACATCCACAGTGTTAACTCTTGCAAGACAAAATCAGAGAGGGGTGTGGCAGACATCAGGTCAGACAGCATAGAACCTAGTTCAGACTGCAGGATCAGAAAAAACTCAGTGTCTCCTAATCCTAATAGCACGAATAGAGGAGACAGCAGGCACAGACGTGACATTAAGTTCAACTTTGTGCAATTTACATTTTGTGCAGTGTGCCTTATATTTCTTTATTCTCCAGATGTTCCATGCACCTGGTCCAGGGGAGGCACAAAGGAAGGTTTTTTTTTTCATGGACCCTGTTTTAACATGTAAATTAAATTTATTTCACATGTTTAAAATTTTCAACCTCATCAACCTGCTGGGCATTCACTGTTTAGGCAGTTTTTTTGTTTTTATTTAAATTCCTAAATTTTTGCGGAGGTCTTCCGCGACAGCCCAGCCTTTGGGATCTACTTCCCCTTGTACTCCTCAGGTAGGAGAGGGAACCGGAGGACTTACCTATGCTGCGGTGTGTCACTCTCCAGGCGGATTGCAACAGGCGCGGAGCCCAGTCAAGCAAAGGCCTCGATTGCACAGTGATGCTGCTATGCCATTGCAGGTACATGATCTCCCGCACACATTGTTATCTGCAGAGGACTCAGACCCGTTCGCTACCCTGTTTTACATCCTTAAACCCATTAACTCAGCGATACGAGACCTGAGAGACAGGACTGATTATATTGAGTCACAGTTTGGGGTCTTTGGGGTCTGAGCTACATGATATGTGTGCAAAAATAGCGGACTTGGAAGACAGGTCACGGAGGAATAACCTCAAGTTCAGAGGCATCTCAGAACTAATCCAACCTTCAAACCTAAAAACATACCTGCAGAAACTGATCAAAAACCATTCTGCCTGAGATCTCTCCACAAGACCTGACCATTAATAGAGCCTACCATGTGCCGTGGCCAAAACAGTTAGACTACTCCCAGGGCCTCCTTCCCAGAGCCGTACAACGAAATCTCTATATTTGCTGATCTTTCCACGGCAACTCTCCAGCTTTCGCAAGGGACTCCAACCTATTACTAAAGCCTTGCGGTAGAACAACATCTTGTACAAATGGGGATTCCCTGTCCGGGTGGTCATCACCAGGAATGGTGTCACTGAATTGTTGAATACTGTAAAAGATGGAATAGCGCTCCTGAAAAGATGAACCTGGAGGTCTCTCTACCTTCATCACCTTCAGGGCACCCTCCTGCCCCAATCGAAGAAGAGTGGACCACCATCTCCAACAACAGAGGTCACCATTGACAGAAACCTGATTGGCCCCCCAGTTCCATGGTGCTGAGGATGACTGACATCACACATGTCCTGATGGGGTAACTACATGACTGTTGCTCCCCTCTTTAGTCCGATAGAACCAAATAATGTGGCTTATAAGATCTCGGATGTATTCGAGCTATTTAGCTTGCGTTTGTTTTGGTTATGGTTTTATATGTTTGCACAGAGTATAACCATTCATGCTTTAGCACTTGTTTATGCAGTAAGAGGTAATTTTAGGTGTTTAGCATCCCACTTAGGAGGTTCTCATGGCTATTAGAATAACACACATTAAGACAAAAGGCCTCAACAGCCCATATAAAAGAAACCAACTATGGAAGGAGGCATAATCCACAAAATGTGACATCCTGTGTGTACAGGAAACCCATCTTTTGCAAGAGGATGTGCAACATCCCCCACCGGGGCCTAGCCCTTGAGGTGAGGCCTGGAGACAGCCGGGGCCCGCGGTACCTGAGTGGCTGGCGGTTGCGGCCTAAGCACGCTATTGTCACGGTGCTTGGTACGGGGGAACCGGAGGGCTGTCCTACAGCCTGGCAGGTCTCCAGCAGGGTGGTGTTGGCAAGAAATGATGAGGGAGAGGCTGCTATAGCGGATCTCCCTGGGGCAACCCCTTAATGTCCCGAGTGTGAGTCTCTGGGTGATGGACAGGGTGCCGGTGATGAAGGCAGCCGTATTAGCAGGGACCAGACGGAGACAGAAGTTGAAGAAAACAACTTACAGTTCTTTATTTGAACCGGCAGGAACCGCAGCAACGTGCCTTTAACAGGTAGATGGAGTGCTGAGATGTGAGTTGGAGGGAGCCTCAGGAGATAGTTCACCAGCCTGGAAGTAGAGGGCAGGCTGGGAGGCAGCTGTGTCCTGGTAGGAAGCTTCAGCTTGTCCTGTAGGGCTTCAGGTATCACCTTTAAAGGTAAGATGATACCCCTTTCCTCACTATGCTAACTCTAGTCTGATGCTCCACTCTTCAGAGGCAGGGGCTAGGCTCTTCCTGCTCTGGTATGGGCTAGACAGAGATTGCTCACTCACTCACTGATCTCTAGGATTCTCCTACACTAGAATCTCTCTGAAAGAACATCTCTAATTCCTCTAGAACATTCCTGGCCAGGGGGTTTTATTACCTCCCTTTGGTCAGGTGGTGGCTGCTCCTCCAATCACATCTCAGCTTACAAAGGACAGGATGTAACACAGATCATTGGACAATAGCATCTTGCATCATACAAAATACTTAACCTCTGCCTTGCCAGGCAGGATTCACCACTGCAATATCCCCTATGTCCTATCAGGACCATGTAGTGTAATGTGGGTACATGCAGATGGGACGTATTCGCAAACACTCCCTCGCCATTGCATCGGCGAGGGTGTTGCAGATGTGTTTTGCATTAATCACCCTGCCTTTCCACACGTTGTTCATTCCCATTTTCAGAAAAAATGCAGGGGTGTCCTCATAGCTGTGAGAACATCTGTGGCCCTCCAGACCACAAAGACAATATGTGACCCACATGGTTTGTGATAAGAGTCGGCATCATTAACAATATACCATTCACGATTGCATCTATATACGTGCCAAACCGCAGACAGATTTCCTTCTTTCATAAGGTTATGCGGGTCATTACAGCTCATAAACATGGCAAACTTCTCATCTGTCGGGATTTTAATATCACCCCAGACCCAGAAGTGGACTGCACTTCCACAGCGAGGACGGCCAATACTGCATTAAACACAGAACTATGTCACTTTGAGATCTTTGACACCTGGTGCATTATCAACACAACAGAAAGGGATTACTCTTTTCATTCTATTGTACACAATTCCTATAGCCGAATAGATCTCATTTTAGCAGATAGAGATGTTTTATCCCAGGTTAAAGAGGCAAAGATAGGCCTAATTAAGTGGTCAGACTACGCTCCACTTACCATCACTATAGATAGAGGTATCTAGACCGGTTGTCTTACATGTGGAGATACAGTCCATATTATCTGGCACATAAAGCACATAGATCCAAAATAGAGAAAGAGCTCAGAGAATATTTTGACACCACTAACCCGCACATCTCAGACCCTGCACTATTATGGAACTCTCAAGTTATATATACAGGGAACATTCATGAGAATAGAACGCACAGATAACCGGATAAGGAGAGCTCAACTAAATAAATTAACTGAACAATTGCTTCGAGCTGAAATAGCTAATAAAAACAACCCAACCCATGATAATCTAGAGAAGGTAACCGCTATCCGTTTACAGGTTAGGAGCTTGCTTATCTCACAACATGATAAATGCTTAAGGAAACTTAAAGCTACTTGCTATTCCCAAGGGGACAAGGCAGGAAGATTGTTGGCACAAAGGCTCAAACAAAAACATCAGAAATCTAGAATCCCCTTCTTTCTCCATCCATCTAATGGTGGCAAACTATATTCCCCAAAATGTATAGCCGATAGGTATAAAAATTATTAAGCGTCGCTATATAACCAAGTGGACGATAAATTCACATTTCAGCCTAATGAAGAGGCAATACAGGCAGTCCCCGGGTTACATACAAGATAGGGTCTGTAGGTTTGTTCTTAAGTTGAATTTGTATGTAAGTCGGAACTGTATATTTTATCATTGTAATCCCAGCCAGAACTTTTTTGGTCTCTGTGACAATTGGATTTTAAAAATGTTGGGTTGTCATTGGAACCAGGATTAACACTAAAGCTTCATTGCAGACACCTGTGATAACTGTTATAGTTGTTTATTGTAGCTTAGGACTAAAGTACAGCAAATTACCAACATCCAGAGGTCCATTTGTAACTATGGGTCGTATGTAAGTCGAGTGTTCTTAAGTAGGGGACCGCCTGTAAACACATTCCTCAAGTCGGCTGGCCTGGCACAGGTAACAACAGCCCAACGGGACATCTTAAACACCCCCTTTACAGTAACTGAGGTAACTAAGGCCATAAACTTCATGCCCTCACAGAAAGCTCTGGGCCCTGATGGCTTTACTGCTGAATACTATAAATCTTTTTCCGCTCTCCTTCCCACTTACCTTACAAATTATATGAATGCAGCAGCGGCGGCAACATTCTAGGTCGGTAACCAGCAAGCTCTAATAGTAACGATCCCCAAACCTGGGAAACCCCCTGAAATTCCCTAGAACTTTAGAACTATTTCATTATTAAATGTAGACACTAAAATTTACGCAGCCGTATTGGCAGCCAGACTTATGCCCTGCATTTCTCACCTGATAAGCGATGACCAGACCGGCTTCATAAAAGGATCCCAGGCCTCCAATAACACCCGGAGAGTGATAAACATTTTAAGCTGGCTACATTCAAAAAAGTGCCCTTCAGTACTACTCGCACTGGATGCCGAGAAGGCGTTTGACCACATTAATTGGTCCTACGCCTTCTCCACGCTTAGACACATGGGCATTTCATTTTGAACTCCATTCAGGCCCTATATTCCTCCCCCTCAGCCATGGCTTTTGCTAACGGTACCTTATCTGACCCATTAGCATTGGTCCCATTGGTCCCCCTAATCTTTATCTTATCTATAGAGCCCCAGGCCAGATTGCTTAGACTAAACTCGAAAATCCAAGGGATACAGATTGGGGACTCCCACCTCATCTCGCTCTACACAGATGACATACTCCTTACATTGTTAGACCCAGAGAAATCACTGGAAGTGGTAATAGATATAATTACAAAATTCGGCAAGGTCTCTATTACATATTCCCCCAGATGGCCTTCACTATTTAGAATCCAAATACACGTTAGACTGGCAACCCTCCTCGGTAAAATACTCGGGCATAACCCTCACCAGGTCTCCTGCAAATTTTTTCTCAAACAATTACCCGCCCCTACTTGCTGAAATATCTAAGGAATGTGCATCAATGCAAAAAGGAGAACTGTCATGGTTGGGATGGATTGCAGCTTTTAAAATGCTCTTGCTACCCAAACTGATGTACTTGTTCAGAACTCTCCCTATACCAATTTCGGGCTCCTTTTTTAATAAAGCACAATTCGTTCTATCCCGCTATATTTGGGCTGGTAAAAAGCCAAGACTAGCCAGACACATATTAGTGAAACATAAAAGTATGGGAGGCTTGGGAGTTCCTGACCTTAAAGCTTACTATTTAGCTAACCTTGGATGCAAACTGAGTCTGCTATGATGGGAGGCCTGGACCTCTGCAACATAATGAATGCATCCAATTGAAACATCCCTCTGCCTAAATCCTCATCTACCCTCATGAGGACACTGCTTCTAGGGTGGAAGTCTATCCATGCAGGCGCACAGACCCAGCTAATGTGGACAGAAGTCCCGCTCTCTACCCTGGCTTTAGCTATCCCCTCAACCTCTCTAACAACATGGACTGAAGTGGGTGTAAATACTTGCACACAACTATTTGAAGGGGAAACTCTGCTCCCATTCAACAGATTTGCCTTGTCTAATAATGACTTCCTCAGATACGCCCAAGTTACACACTACATCAAAGCCAAATTGACAACAAAACCCTCCTTTAATAACGAGATTTATACCTTAATGTTCGGTAAAGTCAAAGGCCTCAAACCATTCTATAAAAAAAATTACACAGTGTATGTCCTTTCACTACTTCCACCCTCTGAGATTGTGGGAACGTGAGTTAGACACTATACTATTTCTCCTCAAAGCGGGAGTTTTTCTATGACAATAATCTCTAAAGCACTTAAGAGCTCTGCCCATGTGGAACTTGCCACAAAAATAACACTACAGTGGTACTATACACCAATTCGACTAAGCCAGATGCTGGAGGGGATGCGGAGGAAGGCGCTCACTGTCCGATATTTTTTGGGGATGTCCCTTACTACGTAACTACTGGATGGAGGTATTTTGTCTTTTACTTCAATTGCTCTCTAGAAGCATTCCTACATCAACGCTGTTAGTGCTATTACTCATAGGGATTCCACGACTCCCAATACATCAAAAGAAGCTGTTGGTGAAAGTTCTGACTGTTGCCAAGATTCCACCAATAAGTCAGAACGGCACCCCGTTCTCCAGATTTCAGGGGGTCCCAGAAGTCAGACCCTCACTGATCAGCTTATTATCCCCTATCCTATGGACAAGCCTCTGTTAGGCTCTGTCATTGCCAGAAAATGGAAGTCACACTTAGCTCCCACCAGGGCAGAACTAATAGCTGAGATAAACACAGTATACACATAATAAATCGCTATGTCACATGGTTTCCTGAAATCTCATGCTTCTGAGCATATTTGGGATTCCTGGTCCTCCTCCTCTTTTGTAGCCTTTGGATACCATACCATTAATGCCTCTAATATATAACAACTTTCGTCCACTATACACAACCTGATTCCTAGATCCTAGCAATATATACGGAAATGGAATACTCTGTGCTCTGTTCGCGGGGGGCGTGGCCTTATGCACGACTGAGCGGTCGCACCGGTAAAGAGCTCCGCGGACTCCCGGACAAAAGCGGCACATAGCATCAGAGCCCAAGAACCGGGTCAGTACCCCCTGCCATCACCCTGGAGCACGCCAGAGCAATGGGGAGCCAAGATGGCGCCGACACTTCCCCCACACGTGGCCAGCAAGCAGTGTCAGAGAGGAGAAAGAGAGCGGGGCTGCGCTCTGACACTGACATTAGTGCACCATTCCAATTCAGCCCCACTATGCCCTACTTGGGAGCCCCTGAAAATATTCAGACCCCACAGCATAATCCCATAAGCAACCCCTCACTGAACAAAACAACATGCAGCAACACCGTGAGCACCCCCCTCAGTCACAGTCACAGTTCTGTTACATCAGCCCCCTCTGCTCCAGTGACTGAGCACACCATGAGGCACATGCTGACTGACATGCTGGGAGCCCTGAGCCAGTCATTACAGAAAGATATCTCCAGTGCACTAAGTGTCCTGCAGAATGAACACAAATTGGAGAAAGAACCTCTGATCTAGAGGACAAAATGGGGCAATTCACTGATGCCCACAACTCCTTAGTAGATGCCTACAACGAATCCAATGATGAAATAACAGACATTTAACTAAAGCTAGTGGACCTGGAAGACATATCCCTGAGACCGTAGAAACAGAGCATCTCCAAGATTTCCTCTTTGATTACTTCACCGCCCTCATTCCAGAAGCTGAAAAGAAGGATCTAGTGATAGACAGGGCACACAGAATCCCCAAACCTAAAAGTGTCCCTGCCTCTGCCTCCAGGGATGTTATTACAAGAATACACTTTTACCAATTTAAAGAGGCTATTGATAAGCAGCAAAAAATCCCTCCCGGAACGGTTACAGGCCATTACAGTATTCTCAGACCTCTCGGCAGCAACACTGAACAGAAGAAGAGAATTTGCTACAGTAACGAAAGCGTTAAGAGAAAATAACGCTGCATACAAATGGGGCTGCCCAGTAAAGCTCATCATCTTTAGAAATGGGATAAACTACGCTCTCAGCTCCCCCAAAGAAGCTATTTCCCAACTTCAAAAATGGAACATCCTATCCCAGGAAGAAGGCAACCTCACCTCCCCACCACCTGAGAGGACTGCCTAGTCACACAGCAAGTATCTGTTCTAATTCTCCCTATTGCTCACAAATGAGTTCATGCTTGACTCAGGTTCTTTTTTTATTGTTTTTTTGTTACCCACCTAAACAAGGGAAGTTTGCGGAGCCAAGAAATCACCAACTCTCTCCTTACGGCTAGTGTGAACCTCCCCCCCCCCCCCCCCCCCCCCGAATACACCAAGCCGCCTTGAAGCTTGGTAGGTTCATAAGAACCGGACAGTCGGAAATCCTATCCCCAAACTTTCATCCCCCTCTGTGACGATGCAGGTAGCATTGTCACAGTTTTTGTTCAAGTTTTATGTTGTTTTTCTTATATTTAATGTTACCCTGAATAACTATTCAGGTTTTTTTATGGCGACAAATGAAATAACTAGTATAAAATATAGCATAAAAAATTTGTATAGGTATAGCGTCGTAATTAGCATCTGTACTTTCTTAACCTAACCGCTATCAATACTAAAGGCCTAAATAGCCGATGAAAAGAGCTCTATTTTGGAAGGAGGCCCAAAGTTTAAAGAGTGATATTATATGCACTCAGGAAACGCATCTAAATCTAGAAGACACCAAAAGACTAAAGCATAACAAATTCTCTCATATCTTCTTTGCTCCTGCAGAGAAAAAAAAAGAGGAATTGCAATAGCCATAAAAGACACAGTGGCCCTTGATCTCATAAAATTAGAAACGGATGCTAATGGACGCTATAGGGATCATTTACTAAGGGCCCGATTCGCGTTTTCCCGACGTGTTACCCGAATATTTCCGATTTGCGGCGATTGTACCTGAATTGCCCCGGGATTTTGGCGCATTGGCGCCGGCATGCGCGCAACGGAAATTGGGGGGCGTGGCCGAACGTAAACCCGACTTATTCGGAAAAAACGCCGCATTTAAAAAACGAAATGTGTCGCTTGGGACGCGCTTACCTTCACTTGGTCCAGCTCGGTGTATTGAAGTGCGTTCAGATGCTTTTCAGCGCAGCAGCGTCACCTGGTGGACGGCGGAGGAACTACCATCATAAATCCCGGCCGGACCCGAATCCAGCGCAGAGAACGCGCCGCTGGATCGCGAATGGACCGGGTAAGTAAATCTGCCCCTATATCTTTCTGGTATGTAAAATTGAGAATTAAGTATTCAGCTTAATCTCCATATATGCCCTTTCATTAAAAGCATTATAGAAAAAATCAATAACATAAAACAGGGACAAACAATATTATGCAGAGATTTTAACTTAGTCCCCAACTCAAGCATAGACAAATCACCTCCTCCTGGTCCAAACTCCCACATTTCATGTGATAGTGTGAGATTCTCTAATCTCATCCTCTTGGAAGACCTATACAACTCTTGGAGAGTCTTACATGCCTCAGAAAAAGATTATACTTTTTATTCAATATCCCATAATTCATACTTCAGAATAGACCTAATCCTAGTAGATAAATGGCTACTACAAAAAGTAACATCAGTAAACATTGGCCAAATTACATGGTCTGACCATGCCCCGTTTCCCATTCAACATGCCCGCAAGCGACCTTTGTCTGGAGAATTAATAATTACTTGACATCAAATCCTAACATCACCCAAACCTTGGAAGATAAGCTACTAGAATTCCTTAGATTTAACAATACCCCTGACACCTCGGAAGCTAACCTATGGTGTGCTCAAAAGAATTTCATAAGAGGCTTGCTAATCCAACAAGCTGCCAGACACAAAACATTTAAAATGGCCAAAACTTCTTCCCTCCTAGACTTAATAACTGTATTAGATACTAAAAATAAAATCTCCCCCTCTCAAACCCTCGCCAACAAAATACAAGAACTAAGATACGAACTATATCAACTTTACCAAAACCAATTAGAATTTAATATGAGAAAATGTAAAGCCAATTACTATTGGCAAGGTAACAGAGCAGGCAAAATCCTTGCTAATAAAATCAAAAATAGAAGCTCCAAACAAAAAATCCCCTACATTATCAACCAAAAAAACAACAAAATCATAAACCCCCAGGAAATAGCTAACACATTTGGCGAATACTACAGGTCACTATATAATTTAAAGGATGACTCTTCCACCCCTAAGCCATCAGACAGCTCAATTAATGAATTCTTATCCGGTATAACACTTCCTAAATTTTCTGAACAACAGATTGAAGCACTAAATCGTCCAATTAGTAGTGAAGAACTTGATCTAGCAATAAAAAATGCAAAAAACAATAAAGCACCAGGCCCAGACGGCCTCACAAACGAATACTACAAATCTTTTTACAGCATTTTGAAACCCTTCCTTCTAAAAACCCTAAATTGCATAATAGAAGAGAAAGAAATCCCAGAGGAAATGTTACAATTGTTAATCATTACCCTACCAAAGCCCGGTAAAAGCCCAGACAAGCCAATGAATTTTGGGCCGATCTCATTATTAAACACAGATTTAAAAATTTATGCCAAAATTATAGCCACTAGATTATCCTCCATTTTACCATTGGTTATCAATAACGACCAAACTGGTTTTATGAAAGGAAGACAGACACTAGACAGCACTAGAAGGATCCTAGATATAATTCAAATAGTGGAGGCCCGACGAACGCCTTCTCTGCTCCTTTCTCTGGATGCGGAGAAGGCGTTCAATCAGGTCCATTGGAAATTTATGCTAAAGAAATTTGGCCTAAAAGGTAGCATTCTAGATAGCATAATGCTTCTCTACTCCAAGCCATCCGCACAAGTGTATACATCAGGCTTTTTATCAGAAAAAATAACAATAACAAATGGTACAAGACAGGGGTGCCCCCTGTCCCCATTGATATTTATAATGACTATTGAACCCTTTGCAGAATTAATTAAAAGTGACTCACAAATTACAGGTATCAATATAGGAAATTAGGACCACAAAGTAGGCCTATTTGCAGATGATACCATCCTAATTCTCTCGAATCCCTCAAAATCTTTACCATCTGCAATGCAAATCATTGAAAAATACAGTCAGGTATCATATTACAAATTAAATACATGGGCATAAACGTGTTAAACATGGGCATATCCCCTTTAACAGTTAAATTTATCAAGTCAAAATATAAATTCCAATGGGAAGCCTCAAAAATCACCTATCTAGGAATTAAGTTAACATTTCCACACAAAGAAACACTTAACATTAATTACAAACACCTTCTAAGCAAGATTAAAAAAGACTTAGAAAACTTTGACAAGTTTGAATTATCTTGGTTTGGGAGGATAGTGTATAATACCATATATTTTATATCTATTCCGTAATTTACCCATCCCAACCCCTCTGAAAACACTCCAAACATTGCACAAACTCCTCTGGTCCTATATCTGGAAACACAAAAAACCTTGTATACAAGCAAATATACTTATTCAACCAATAAATAAAGGCGGACTAGGCTGTCCATCTGTAATACAATATTATAAGGCCAGCATTTTAGACCAATTAAAACTCTTTTGGTCCTCAGATACTAATAAACTTTGGATCAACATAGAAAACAATCAAGTTCCAACAAAAGACATTAAAGCATACCTTTACAGCTTAATGATCCTCAATTCCCAGCCTAAACACCCTTTAGCAACTATATCAGCAATGGCTGATTTATGGATAACTCTCTCAAAAATTCAAATTCTAAGTATAGTCCCACAAGACGTTCCAATTAACAGCTTGTCTGCAGGTATACACAATTTAGTTCCTATACAATGGTTGAGGAAAGACTTAGGGAAGCTGGGACATCTTATTTTACCATCCGGAAAATTAAAACCAATGGAATCAATATCTCTGGATACCCAAATGATAAGAATAAACTGGCTAAAATACCAACAAATTAAAACAGCCCTCATCAAAGCTAAATTCAGTTTTAGCCCAGTAAACACGGACATAACAAAGTTTTTACTAAACCCAGATTAAATTAAAAGGTTTATCTATAGAGATGAGCGAACATACTAGTCCGAGCTTGATGCTCGTTGCTCGGACGAGTATTTCGCCAGCTCGAAAAAATGGCATCTCCCGCCGTTGTGATTTTTGGCGGCCAGAAACAGAGCCAATCACAAGCCAGGAGACTCTGCACTCCACCCAGCATGACATGGTACCCTTACACGTCGATAGCAGTGGTTGGCTGGCCTGATCAGGTGACCCTGGAATAGACTAGCCCCTGCCCGCGTTGCTCGGATCATTCTCTGTCTGGATGCCGCTAGGGAGAGAGCTGCTGCTGGTCAGGGAAAGCGTTAGGGTGTTCTATTAGAATAGTGTTAGGCAGGAGTGATTCTACAAGAACCCAACAGCCCTTCTTAGGGCTACAATAACGTTATATATTTACTTTTTTTTGGTTTGCTTGTGGCTGGGCTTGCTGCCACTAGTATTAGTGATGTGGGCACTATACCTGGGATTGTTAGTGATGTGGGCACTTTACCCGGGATTGTTAGTGATGTGGGCACTATACCCGGGATTGTTAGTGTTTGGGCACTATACCCGGGATTGTTACTGATGTGGGCACTATACCCGGGATTGTTAGTAATGTGGGCACTATACCCGGGATTGTTAGTGTTTGGGCACTATACCCGGGATTGTTAGTGATGTGGGCACTATACCCGGGATTGTTAGTGTTTGGGCACTATACCCGGGATTGTTAGTGTTGTGATTAATCAGAGTATCGGCGCTCGCTCTGTGTCATATGAAGACTGATGGCTCATCATGATATCTGATACGGCTACGCCCTGTTATTAGGGCATAGTGATCCTAATCGCTTCCCAAAACATTATAGTGGCCTGGCACCCCCAGCAATCAGGTCCCCCATTTCTGCTCCCCAGTACAAAGACGTCATGTCCATCAAACACGTGATCTGTCCCTCTGAATAAATCAGTTGCAATACCAAGTGCCGCCACTGTACAATGTATGGCGCTGTGCTTGGTGAGGGAATTAAGCGACAACACCAAGCTATGGTCTAATGTCAAGTTCTTCTATACAACAAAAAAATTTGTTAAACCCCCCCCAATTCCACTCGACTTCACACTTGGTCTGTCACACCGGGCCTGACATCTATTTCTGTGTGGATTTTATCGCTCCACACCAAAAACTGTACACAAAAAATCATGTTGAGGAGTAAAGATGCATTTATTTTCCTTTATTGACAGAAATTTGTGGTAATTAGAGCCAAATAAGTGATAGGACCGCACAGTGTGAACATAACCTAAGTGTATGGGGATAGTTTACACAGAAGCTGGTGGTGAGGACTGTGTCAGCTCCTGGGACCAGCTGTGGGAGAGACTACGACCCCCAGCCTGCCCGGACATGTTAGGGGTTGTGGTTGGGGACTGTGACAGGAGGCGGTGAGGGAGGAGGCCCGGGAGGAAGGGCGGGAGGAGAGCCGTGTGTGTGGCGGGGAGGCGCCAGCCATTCCAGTCAGGAGCTCAGCCCGGGCTCTCAGCGCTGTATGACGGGGCCTCCCGGGCTCATAGCGCCCCCTATGGATTAAGCCGAGCTCCGGGGAGGACGGTGGGATTTCTCTGGGAGTTCAGGGACGAAGAAGGGAGACGCCATGAAGAAACAATTCAACCGTATGAGGCAGCTGGCCAACCAGACTGTGGGGAGGTGAGTGCTGGGGCTCCTGTACCTACCTACCTACTGACTGGGGACACTTACTACTCTGTGTAACTTCTACCATTACTTTATAACTAGTGCTGCCCCTCATGTGCCCTACACTGCATATACTGGCGCCTTATGGCTGTATAACTGTCTTTATATGGCATTTCTATAGGTGTCGGTGTTATGGCGGTCGTCCCCGGGTGCTTGTGTGGCGACCAAGGCCGTTGTAGTGCGCCGATTATGTTACGGTGGACAGATATGTTACTGCGCATGCGTATGGCGGTTGTAGTGCGCCCACTATGTTACGGTCGACATATAAGTGACTGCGCATGCGTATGGTGGTTGTAGTGCGCCCACTATGTTACGGTGGACAGATGTGACTGTGCATGCGTATGGCTGTTGTAGTGCACCGACTATGTTACGGTCGACAGATAAGTGACTGCGCATGCGTATGGCGGTCGTAGTGCGCCCACTATGTTTCGGTGGACAGATATGTTACTGCGCCTGCTTATGGCGGTCGTAGTGCGCCCACTATGTTACGGTGGACAGATATGTGACTGCGCATGGCGGCTGTAGTGCGCCCACTATGTTACGGTGGACAGATATGTGACTGCGCCTGCGTGTGGTGTTCTGGGTCATGGCGGTTGTATAGTGCGCAGACAGGTTGTGCTATGATGCGCAGGCCGCTGTACGGTTGTATGGACTTGACAATGTTACGGCCGTCGGTAGATGTATTGGCTCTGTCTTTGAGGTGGGGGCCATACTTCATGAGGCAGGATCATCGGTATAACGGATAGTGACGCAGTGACCCGCCATATTGTGTGCTGGCATATCATTCCGTCCTATGACTTTGTATTGTTCGGTGGTATGGCGGTCGTTCTGCTGGAATGTGCTATGGCGGCCATGATGGTTGTATTGGTTTGTCTATGGTGCGGCGCGGCCCTGGCCCTGACATGGCTCTACTTGTTTGAGTAGTATCAGAGATGCCGCCATATTTCCAATTGACTCGCACCTCCTATCTATGATGTATCTGCAGCGCCCTCATTCAACTTTTACTTTCCTTATAAGACGAGGACTGCGTTCTTTTTGGGGAAAGAGGCTAAAACCCCGTCCTAACCTAATCTGTTCCCAGTTATTTCCAACCTTGACAGTCTTCTGTGACATAAACGCATAGAGAGCACAGAGCTGTCACATCCTGATGGTTCGCTACAGTGTGTCAGCGCAGATGTGTCATTCACTGCTCTACCTACTAGCGGTATATATTGGATTTTCAATGTATATCTATGATGTCTCACCATGTTTCTGACTATCTTATTTTAGTGGGATACTATACTCCCCATTGTAAAGGGGCCCAATGGGGGGGATCAGCAGATGCACTGACATAAGTCAAATGTACAATGATGGCAAATATCCTATGCAGAACATGTATCAGACTGGAGTGCATGGAGGACTGTAAATAGTACATTGTAACAAACCATGTTAGTATTGTATAGGAAGGACTATTCATAAATCTTATATAAATCCTTCTTTCATCTTCTTCCCCTTATGTAGTCTATTGAAGTGACAACTCGACACCTGGGCCAGCCTCCGGTCCATGGCATAGCTTTAGATAGCGCTACATGTGACCAAACAGGTCATCATGTCCCATTCCGTAAATCCAGAAGCCATGGATGTATGTGGATCTGAATGAACAAGACATGTTTGGTCACATGTGGAGGACATGTAGGAGCATCTATGGATAGGAGCATCATCTGGATTCCTCCTGGTCACTGGCTGTGGTGGGGTGGGGGTGGGGGGTGTATGACTTCACCTAGGTACAACAAAGTGCAGAAGATACTATTGTATATACAATATATAGTCCCAATCCTTTTAAGTTGGCTGATGTATTGTGTATGGGGACCTCCCAACTCAAAATGTATTCAAAATTATCAGAGGTTTTGGCCAAGCAATATATATGTTTAGCAACAGGATGTGAACCTGAGACTTCCCACTCAGTGACAGCAAGCAGAGGACTGAAAGTGAAAATGGGGATACAGTTATTGCACTTAAGTTACATAAATCCAGTCCCTCCCTTTGATATTTGCTCTGGGCTTTGTGTATAGGTTTGTGTTGAGTGGTTACCCTGATGCTGCTGTATACAGGAGCGGTGCACGTTCTGCGCAGTGTGAATACGACCTCTCATTGATACTCCAGCTTTCATTTTGCACATTCTCGGAATAGCGTCTGCCTTGTTTATCTTTAGCGACTGAACCGTATCTCCCAGAATGCCTTGCCACGGTGACTGGGAACCGCCGGACTCAAGTCTTAAGGGCTGAGCAAGACTTTTAGGCTATTTTTGTTAGGGAACAATTTTTAGGTCCTGATGGGACGTTGTTAACCCTTGTGAGGCCTCCTCTGTCATAACTGAGCTTGTAGGACCGTTATAGGTTGATTAAGCGTTTTTGCCATTGTTTAGCGTTTAAAGCGACTTCTTTGCGACGCAAGTCTTTAAATCTGCCAATTTAAGGAATGGCAGGTATTGGATAAATAGGATTGTGCTGCACCCACTGACATGGTATCAGTAGGTATCGTGGTATCTAGATGGTGCAAAAAAACCCTTTTATAGGGATAGACCTATACACGCTCATGGGTGTCGCCTTTTGATTTAAGGGTGACTGATTGCTAAAAATCATCTACTCTGTCATGGCAAGCACAGTCTGAAAATGCGGTGGTTTTCACAGTAAAATTAGTTTTGCAATTGCTGCTGGCTTATTGCAGGGACTTGCTGGGAGTAGTTTCAGACCTGCAGTTTGGAGACCACTGTCCATAGTTTGTTTTCAGATGTAAATTTTAAAGGGGTCCATTTGCCATCCAATAGTCCCTTCTAAGGACTCGAATTTAAAGGGTCTTCCCACTGACTGTTCATTGATCAAAACTCACGGCAGTTTGTGCTCCTAACACGTAATCTAGTGGTATATCAGGTTAAGGGGTTAAGGTTCCCATGGAGCCAATTTATTTGGCTTGGCCTCGGAGGAATTTGTGTGGGTCGGTGTATATCTCGCCCATGACAGTCAGCGTTCCTTAGGAAGTGCATGCATGTCCTGATCAGTGCTGGGATGTAGTACAGACTGTCCCCTCTGCTCTGCAGGGTGGTGTATTATAACATGGGGCACATTTATTAACCCTATATGCACCCAAATAATACTCTGCAACTCCCTGTGGTCACCAGGATACTTAAAATTTCTTCCTGGGCCAGGAGGCTCTCGGATGTTACATCTCCTCTTGTAATTTGTATGGCCCCGCTGTGTAATGTGGGATTTGTAATTAAAAAACGTATATATCACTGCAATATTGTTAAATTTCCCATTATCCGGTATACATTTGGTCATCGGTATTGTTATAATACGCTAATAGCTCTGTGCTGTACTGAGGGTAAGGAGAGTATGTAAAAGATTGGATGCCATATTGTAGGAAGGCGACTTTTCAGCTGATGCTAAAGGGGCTCTTCAGGATTACAGTAACAATAGCAGGAGAGGCTCTTAAAATAAACAAAATAAGTGATAATTCTTCTATTTTCTAAGGTCCGGTCATCTATGCCGGACCCCTGCCAAAGTCTTAATGTAGTGGCACCTGCATAGAGGGCAAAATAACGGCACTCTTATTAGTCAGTGGCTCTACAGGGGTGCTGTAATACAAAGTGATGTGTTTGGAACTCCCCAAATCAGTCTTGCAGCAACCACATAAGTGACACATGTTTGTGGCCTATACTGTCAGATACACTGTAACAGAAGCTCTCCAGTTACACAGGATCCCAGTAGCGCTATGTATAACTGCATACTCCAGCATCAGCAAACATTTAGCTTTATGTATCTGTATGCCAAGTATAGGGGCCCAATAATGGCTGGATGTAGCACTGAGCTCAGGGGAGTGTCTGAGATTCCTATTGTATGTAAGATCTCTGATTTCTCTCAGTAAATGGAAACATTTGTGATTACATCCAGAGGATCCCCCAATCATGTCTTCTTCTCGGCTACATTGTATCAGAACGTGATAAATGCTTCTATTCGGTGAGAGCAAGCAGTGATCTTAAACATGGCGGGAAATTGAAATTGCAAATTGCAGAGATATTAAGAAGCAGCAGACGTTATTGGGTGGGAGACTTTCAGAATTAGGATTAGTTTTTGCTTCTTTCCCCCTTTCAGTTTCCCTTTCCTTGCATTTCTTGTCTTATATTTCATGTGGTCGGCACATGGGAACGCTGATATCTTGGACGCTTTCCTGAAGGGCAGCCCAGACCATGGATACGCCGTTTGATATTAAACATGTGTCTCTCTGCTTGGTACATCCGGTGTTGTGTCCTTGGGACGTGAAATTGATATCAAATATATAAGGGGGGAGGGGGGGATGAATTGTTAACCTACTGTAGGCCTCTATTTGAGTTACTCGTGACCCCTCCTATCCTGTTTTACCCAGACTACACTTGGGTTAGATGCTTAATTCTCCTGTGGTGGCGGTATAGGTAAATCGCATTGTCATCTACTTATTGGCAACATATCTTTCTATTAGGAATAAGTTGTCTAAAGTTTTTACCCCATTGGGGGGCAAATATGGTGGGAGCTCACAAATGCAAAAATTGTACAAAATGGTTGGTGTTAAAGAGATAATCAAGATCAGGTATGGGGGGAAGGGGGTATTTATTTTATTATTGATTACTTATCATTATGCCAATGGGCCATGTCTGATAAGGAGTCCATCTCCTTGTAATTCTTGCTAGACGGTCACAGGGAGACGACATAGGTGAGTGGAGGAGACACACTGGCATTGAGCGCACGCTTCTCTTTAGTCTGTACTTTGAAGCTGCACTTTGGGTGCTGGCACCCTATGTGTACAAGAACATGACATTGGGAAGTCTTCCTCTCAGGACAATGAACCATGTATTTCAGTAACACAGGATTACAGAAAGTTTGTATTTCCACCCTAAAATCGTGAACAATTGAGAGGAGAATTCTTGGCATGTGGCAGGAATGTCGTTTTCCTTGTGCTGACACCGGCTGTTTTATCTTCCTTTAACCTGGGAGCTTAGTACTTTATGTAATGGGAGGACTCTGTGTTCAGCCTATGAGGTGACACAATTTAACATGTCGCAGTCAGATGGCGCTTTGTGACATAAGTTGCACACAAAGATTCCCCAAATTTATTTGCAGATAATTGCAATGTGTATAGGTACCGTAGTTGTTTTTGGGAAAATAGGACCTAGTGATGTCATGTGTTCATAATGGCTTATGTTTTCTGAGTAGTGACCCCCAACGTCTTTAAATGGGGTCCACCGGGTAATAAAGCACCTCGGAAGTAAATCCAACATTGTGTAGGGCGCTTCATTGACTTATAGACACCTTTCCTGTTTACCATCTATAATTTCGGAGAAAATGTTCTAGTACGACCTACAGAGCACACGCAGTGGGTCCATACATGATAGAGCACCCTTTGTCCTGTGTTATACATCCGGTGACCTCTCCTATAAGGTGTTGGAAGAAAAAATGGGTGCCCCAGCAGGTACAGCACCACCACAAGTGCAACCAGGACAAAATTTGCTTAAAGATACAAATTGAATTATCTCTAAAATAATTGCTGGGAAGGAGGAAAGTTACATCTTGAAAAGTTTATAACTTGCCCTCTACAATGTTGGTTAGGGAGGTGGTTAAAGGGGTATTCTCATCTGGGCATTCACTTTCAGTTTCATTAATCTGCCATATACAAACATTTCTTCAATTAGATGTTATTAAAAAAAATGTTCCTGTGTGAAGATAATTTATCATAAATGTAGTCATATGATCCCTTAGAAACAAGACTGTGTCCTTGGTTACGGCCACGTCTGCTGGAGAGATTGCACAAAGAAACAAAAAGTTTCTGAATATTAAATGTCTGAGAGTTATTGCAGGTCCTACAGCCGCCCTGTGGTAATGATCGCTGAATCCAGGAGGTCAGGCAGAGCTCATTAGCGCATGTCTGGCCACCGCTGCCAGAGTGTGACGTGGTCGTATCCGGGGAAGCTATCTCGTTTCTAAGGGACTACATGACTGCATTTATGAGAAATTATCTTCACACAGGAACATTTTTTTTAATAACATCCAATTGAAGAAATGTTTGCATATGGCAAATGAATTAAATTAAATGTGAATGCCCAGATGAGAATACCCCTTTAAGGACTGAGCCCAGAAGTTTGAATAGGACTTTTAACAATGTAATAACTCAAGAAGCTTTAGGATTTTTAATGAATGGTGAAATCCTGAAGCCATGGATCTCTTCTATGACTAACTCCCCAGTCATGTGTTATCTGAGACTTGAACACAAAAAAACTTGCCAAACCAGGAGAGTCTCCTCCGTCACCTAATGAAGGTCCAATAACACGAGATCCCTGTGTGTCATCGGACTTGATGTAGCTCCTGAAGTCGTCATCTAATGCCCAGAGGATTATAGGATCACTATACGGGCTGCCAGCTCACAGCTGAAGGGTTCATCTCTGTGTGACGTAGATGTTATTATTTGTGAAGTGGCTTCTACCTCATCCCATATAAAATGTAAATGAATGATTAATGGGGCTATCAAGCAGTTTAATAACATGGTTAATTTTTATTTGATTTTGGAAAATAGCACCACATCTGTATACAGGGTGTGTGTGTGTGTGTATACAGGGTATGTGTGGTATTGCAGAAGTTTTGCTTTTATGGAGCTGAAGTACAATTCCATTCATTAGACTGGTGCGGCCTTGTTTGTACAAACATAAAACCATTTTCTATTGATCCTGGACATTGGGACACCCCAGGTTCCTACCCTCTGTCCCAGGTGACTGCCAGGAAGCTACAGCCAAAGTTGTGTGCAGATCCTGAAGAAGAAAGCAGACTTATACAAGATCAACATAAAATAAGTTTGTGAAAGTGATTTGTTTTTACAAAGATTAACTCTGTACTCTTGTTCTTCCAACCATAAAACTCTGAGATTTTACATGTTTTCTAGCTTGGCACTTCGAAAAAAGCGCTTTGTCACACAATCCCCATGAAGGCCCGGGCTGCATTTTTGTGCCCTGATACAATGGGGCTCTTTAATGCACAAACAAGCTCGGCCGGCGTGTTTGTTGCTGTTTTGGGAAAGCGCTGACTCAGGGGGAAAATCTGCTTAAACAGTAACCAGTAAATGTACAGGCAGCGACCAGGAGCTGCCTCATATGGGCGGGGGGCGCTCATTGCCAAAACTAGATCCTTCTTTCAGATTTGGATCTGGTAGGAACTTTTTGAGGGGATGGATGTTGCTAAAAATGTAGGGTTTTTTTATCCAAACTTATTATAATGTCCGGTGACTGCACGCTGTATATGGTGCCTAATGGGCAGAGTATCACAGTTTTGGGAGAGGAATGTCCAGGCTATTAATGCATTGCCATTCACTAATGGCTCCATTCACTAATATAACAAAAAGGGGTAATTTTTAAGTTTTCATGTCATCCTCTATTCACAGGATAAGGGACAGTATTACTGATGAGTGGGGTCCGACATTGATCATGGGAATTATGAATGTAGAAACTTGTTGAGCATTTCCAGACATAAGATAGATTGACTCTACTATTTCTAAGTCTTTACAGACCCTGAGTAGTGCACATGAGTAGATCACTCCATATACTTCTGTGTGGCTTATGAGAACAGCAGTTACCGATTCCTTAAAGGGATCACCCACCTCCAAACACAAATATGACTGGAGACCATAGTGATTGCCCCTCTAGGAGTTGCCCCCGCTTCCTTCCATGGGTTGCACTTCCATAAATCAGATTCCATAATTTTCCTCTCCAGCTGTTTTGGATCAGCCACGGAGAACATGACTAAAATATTTGCTTGAGCCGAAGGGGCTGGACGTTGTGTCTAATGACGGAGCTGGGAGGATGTACAGCATAACTTACTGTATTTCTGGAACACAATAAAACCGCAGGATTTCGGCTCTGGGTTGGGGTATGGAAGCAGCCTCTACGTTTTTTTGGAAAGCTTGCAAAGGCTCTGCGGAGCAGGAATGTTCAGTAGTAGTAACTCAGGGAAGTCTTCAGCGCATCAATGTAAATATTATGAGGCAAACCAGAGCCTGGAGCATTCCAGTGTAAAGGGTGACTCTGCTGGTGGCTTAATGGGGTCTCTTATTAGTCTGCACGTGCCCAGGAGGTGGCCCCTTCATGTACAGCACCCTGGACTGAACGCTACATAGCGTCTCCCATCTAGCATCCAATTTGGAGATCATGGATGCATCTAGGTGCAGAAAGGTCTGGGTGAGGAATACATGGGTGCAGAAAGGTCTGGGTGAGGAATACATGGGTGCAGAAAGGTCTGGGTGAGGAATACATGGGTGCAGAAAGGTCTGGGTGGGGAATACATGGGTGCAGAAAGGTCTGGGTGGGGCATAGATAGGTGCAGAAAGGTCTGGGTGGGGAATACATGGGTGCAGAAAGGTCTGAGCACCAGCCATGCAGTCCCACGTAACACACACCTGCAACCTCAGCAGCAGACATGCAGTCCCACGTAACATACACCTGCCACCTCAGCACCAGACATGCAGTCCCACGTAACACACACCTGCAACCTCAGCACCAGCCATGCAGTCCCACGTAACACACACCTGCAACCTCAGCAGCAGACATGCAGTCCCACGTAACATACACCTGCCACCTCAGCACCAGACATGCAGTCCCACGTAACACACACCTGCAACCTCAGCACCAGCCATGCAGTCCCACGTAACACACACCTGCAACCTCAGCACCAGACATGCAGTCCCACGTAACATATACCTAATGCCACCTCGGCACCAGACATGCAGTCCCACGTAACATACACCTGCCACCTCAGCACCTGCCAGACACGCAGTCCCATGTAACATATACCTCATGCCACCTCAGCACCAGACATGCAGTCCCACGTAACACACACCTGCCACCTCAGCACCCGGCAGACACGCAGTCCTACGTAACACACACCTGCCACCTCAGCACCCGCCAGACACGCAGTCCCATGTAACATATACCTCATGCCACCTCAGCACCTGCCAGACACGCAGTCCCATGTAACATATACCTCATGCCACCTCAGCACCCGCCAGACACGCAGTCCCATGTAACATATACCTCATGCCACCTCAGCACCAGACATGCAGTCCCACGTAACACACACCTGCCACCTCAGCACCCGCCAGACATGCAGTCCCACGTAACATATACCTCATGCCACCTGAGCACCCGCCAGACACGCAGTCCTACGTAACACACACCTGCCACCTCAGCACCCGCCAGACATGCAGACCTATGTAAAATACACCTCATGCCAACTCAGCACCTGCAAGCCATGCAGTCCCATGTAACATACAGGTCTTCCCTGACCTTATCACACCCACTCCTGTCAGGCCCCCTCACCTCCATACACATGTATGCACACAGTACCTGTACACCTTCTACTTGCAGGTAGCCATTACAGCTCGACTTCCTGTGAGGAGACTGCGTGGAAAGCCATGCCCCTTTCCCGGAGGCTCCGCCCCCTCCCGTGACATCACGGCTACCCGGAGCAGCTCCATTCTAGAGGCTACCAGCGCTGTAGTGTGAGCTGAGCAGTGCCGGTCCGCGCGCTGCCAGTGTAATGTCCTGCACACCAGTGCTGTGCGCTCCGGACCGCTCAGCCCACACACTACAGGGGATAATTGCCAAGTGTACTTTTACGCTTGGCAATTATTCTGGGGAGTAATGGCACCTAATCAGCGTCTATGACGCTGGTGAGGATTTATGCGATATCTGGTCTAGTCTGACAATGTTCAGGCAATCGTTACAGTGATACTGATACATTACTCCGGCTAAGGCTCGGCATATGGAAATATATATAAAGGATTTAAGTGTCTATTAAGCCCCCCCCCATAACATCCCGATGAAAAAATGGTCTGAGTATTTCCAAATGTCAGATGGCTTCCTCTGAACGGTCTAATGTGTACAGACCCTTTTGACTTTCCATGGAGATATAGATGGGGCACGTTTGCAATTTAACTTTAGAAAAACGTCCCCTCCATGATGTGAAATTCTACTTTGTCTCGCTTCCTTCAGCTGAAAGGTTTACTCTGCAAGCAGATTAGTTATGTGTATGGTTGGCGGTGTGTGGAATGGTAATAAGGCCTGAGCGACGATTATTAGTAGGTGTCAGAGCTTGGCACGCATCAGTACACATGTTAGGTACGTCAGGCTGGTGGTAAACCCAAACTGCTACCCTGGCATTCAAAGTGCCCGAACCCACATAAAGTGCCAAAGATATGGCTAATCCGTTAACAGGGCCCCGCTTTAGGTAGAGGCAGTGTTTATCCTGTGGGTAGGAAGCCGTCTGCGGGAAGTGCAAATGTGTGCAAGACAGGAAAGAGGAAATCAAGGAAGAGGGAATGTGCGATTCCTGGTCTTGTTTAGTGTGATTTATGGCCGGGGACTTGTGAAGAAAGATTCTGCCATTTTCACATTTCTTTCTTTATGGGGCAAGGAGGGCTGACGGCTCGTTTGCCGGAATGGTTTCAGAAAGTTGTAACATATTCTACCTAATTTTTATAGAGAGACGTTGAGGGGAGAGCAGGGCCTATGCATGTGTATACAGCTGGGACAATATCGGCTCTATAGTGGTTTTTAGATTAATTATATAGTTAGGACATAGAAATGGAGCTACATCTGTTGGTGTTGCACGCAGAGTTATCATTTTGGTCAGGACTTTGCTTTCATTGCTGGGTAATGAATGATTTCCTACTGAATATCTCTTAGGGCTATATACCCTGCCTCTAAAAAATAAAGGGAAAAACAATTTAAACACCACAATATCCACTTCAAATTAAATCAAACAGGGGAATTAAGCAAGGAACATCAATAAAGGAAGTGTTTTGGTCAATTGGCAGAATGGTTTGATTATGTTCACACTTGTGATGATACAGACTCGGCAAACGGTGGCCAAATTGTTTTCGGTGTGGTCAGTATAGTGTCCGAAGCTGAGGGTAGGCGTTACCAGGAGTTGCGAAAGGGGGCCGTTAGGAGGGCACAAACCCAGAAGCAGGACTGCATGCACCGCCGTTTTCTGCAAGGGAGGAGCACACAGGAGCCTGCAAAAATGACCTCCCGCAGCCACAAATTTGCATGTGTCTGCACAAACAGTTAGGAACCGACTCAATGAGGTTGGTTAGGTTGGGTGGTACGAGGCCCGAACGTACACCTGATGGGGTTGTACTAGCAGCCCAAACCGTGCAGGACGCTTGGCACTTGCCAGAGGAGAAACATTCGGATTGGAACTTCACACATGGCGTCCTGTGCGATTCACAGATAAAAGCAGGTTCTGGAGACGCCGTGGAGGGCGGATCTGCAGCATGTTCAGGTTTGGCACTGGCAGAATGGGGTGGTCGCACAGACCTCTGCATTAGGATGCCCGAGAGAGATCCTAAGGACCCTGTAAGACCATGTTTGTACCTGGCTGTGCGGGTGGCCCGGGGGTCCTTCTAACAGCAGGACAATGCTGACCTCATGTGGATGGCGTGTGCCGGCAAAGTGTTTACGCAAGATAAGGCATTGTGAAGTAGGGAACGGCCCGCTTTCCGTCTTCCCAGCACAGGTGGGACATCATGTCTTGCTCAAACCAAAGACGTCAATTGCCACCACAGCCGTCCAGGAGTTGGCGTGCGAGGTCCTGGACCGCCCGGAACCTCATCAGGAGCCACCCAAGGCGGGTAGGGAGGTGGAGGCCACATACAGGATAAGCCTCCTTTGATCCAGCGTTAATGTTTTTCCACTTTAATTTGAGGGTGACCCAAATCCAGGCCTCATTGGTAATTAAATTTGATTTCCATTGATGGTTTTTTTTTTTTGTGATTTTGTTTTCGGCACATTCAACTTGTGAATTTGCAGTATTCGATTGAGAAATTTCTTTTATTCAGATCCAGGATTGTCTTTGCAGTGTTCCCTTTTTTTTTTTTTAATGAGCATTCTAGCCATGGGGTATCTACCTATGACACAATGTATAATGTGATAAGTGTGTGGTGTTTAAAGGTTGTATGGGGTCTTATCGCAGGTATCTAAGACGCTTGTTAAAGGATCCATCCTCTTTGGTATTTTCTCAGAGGGAATCGGAGATTTCCTAGTGCTCCTACCATTTCGAGGATGAAAACCATTTTGCCACCACTGTGACATTTCAAAGGATTTCCCAGTTGGTGGTGTTCGAGTGTGGCAACCTTTGGACCCCTAGTATTGGCAAGTAGTAGCAAATTATTGATACTGGTTTTTTATTTTTTTACCATTTTCCAATAATAATAAAAGTCATTTATTGATAAAAGCCTCACAGACTAAGCAGCGCGAAGAGAACGTACCAACTCGGTCCTGTCCCCAATGGGGCTCACAATCTAATCAACACCTACCATATGTTTTGGAGTGTGGGAGGAAACCGGAGGAAACCCACGCAAAAACACGGAGGAGAGAGCATACAAAACTCTTTGCAATTGTTGACGTGTGGACGGACCCAGTTCCCCCAGAGCTGCAAGAATGTAAGGATAACCATTGTGCTACTCTATTATAATGTCTGTATTCAATTTTCTCCAGTTTTCTCGGAACTCTGCTTGATGTCATTCGATAGAAAGTGGGACAACATGCTCTATCCCTGGTTAATGTGAGGTAAAACAGTGCACGGATAGTGTGTATATTGGATAATTGTACAAACTTTCTAAGCATACTTGCTGAGTGGAAGGAAACCCCTTTATTTCAATGGGTTCATGAAACTAAATATGTTTTTAATGGGATCCGTGTGCGCATGTGAGTCCTGGCAACATGAACAAGTCTGTATTTGAGGATCATTTTCGACAACATGTGGCCCTTCAAGAGGTGGGACAAAGCTTAAGACTTATATTACCCAACATTCCCGTATGTTGTGGATCCACAAAAACCGCCTGATACAGACAAAAGATTCTTGCAGATCTGCAAAAGAGCAGAAGGCTGGCGCTCTAGTCGGGGAGCTTTGTCCCAAACCTTGAAGGGTCCGTGGATACAGATTAAACATGGACGACACGGGACACGGAGTGGGGGGGCACAAGCACATGTTCGTGCACAGGGTACTTTATATTGGGACACGCGTGCATTGTGGGATATATCCTTCTCTCCGTGAGTTCATGTAAGAAGCCTGTGAAATGTCTTAAGGAGACTTCAGCGACCTCCTGATTTCCAGGAACATCAGCAGATGGGCTTCAAATTCAATGGAAAAAGATGCAATCATAACACATAACTAGCTGTCCAACGTTGATCTCATGTATAGTTTCCGTTGACTATGCTCTGGGCTCAGTGTTATTGAGGGCATGCGGGAATTGTCGTGCTATAGTTGGCAAGCAGAGCCATGGTCCTGACCTTTACTGCAGATTACTGGCTGAATTTCAATCACGCGGCTCGTGAACCCATCAGATGTTTACTGGGTTATAAAAAATAAACTCTGAGTTTAAGGGCCTCAAAGTCTTGAGAAAATGTTCTTTTTTTTGACCAATCTCGTGCCCTCCACCAGACCAATCCCATGAAAAGTGTGTCTTTGCTTCCTGAAGAATTTTTACATGAAATATTTTGCGGATTTAAAGACTTGACTAAAAAGTTATCGAAAGTTTGAGAAGGATGTCAGACTGCAGATTTTACACCCCCCCACCACTTCAAACAGGAAATTGGGCTGAAAGTTTGAGAGCTGAGAAACATATAGCATATTTTGCTCTGTTGGGGTTATTCTCGCTGTGTTCACGTTGGGTGGTAATGAGATTGAAAGAACTTCGTGCTATTGTACATGCGATTGTATAATGTGGCCCGGGGCAGGTTCTCTGATGGGGCAGCGAGTTGCGGCCTATCCTGCTGCGCTGTACAGTGCTGGGAATGTGATGAGATTGATAATGAATTCTTCTAACCATCGCATACATAAAAAACATGCTGGAATTTCCCATCACAAAAGGAATGTAGAGGATTAAAAGTCTCTAAACCGTTGCAAGTACTAGAATATTTGGGTTATATATTTGGATTCTACAGCAACCCTTCTCACATGTGCAAGGCTTTATATTCTGGCTTGTCTATTAGGGGACTTATTCAGATTTCAGAGAGGCTGTTGTGCGGATTAGAGTAATCAAGGTTGCCACCACTGATAAGTACGATGGCACAGGTGGCACTCAGAGCCATCTATGTGGAACATAGGCCAGTTCCCAGCACAGGGTTCACCAGACACCACTCTATGTCTACATCATGAAGTCCAGGCTCCCAGGGACATGAAATGGTTCAGTGTATTTTTGGCTTCATGGGGACCTGCAAGGCAGGGAGTTAGGGAGTTATGAAACAGGGCTCTATATCATTGGAGCTGCTGCTACTCATTCTCTTGTCAGGGAAACATGGAGGGAAGATTAATTTAAATCATAATAGGAAGTTAATCCTCCTTTTTTTTTTTTTTTTTTTTACTAACTGTATTGGGTATAAGGATGCAATAATTGAAAGCTTTGTGACAAAGCAGAGAGAAATAAGTTAATGCTTAACTTGCATTTTTGGCAAGTTTATGTGATTAAATAAGTGATTTTTGTTGGGTTTGGCCCAGCGCTTGTGGCGTATATGATTTCAGGCCTGACACAATGTGCAGGTGGAATGGGTGGATCAGGTTAATGTGTAAGTAAGTGGATTTGATGGAGGTTGTCCCAGGGCGGTATGTTGTTTTGGCTGCAATTGGTTGGGTAATTCCCACAGTAAGATGACAGAATTTTATCATTTCGATCTGCAGGGTCAACGATAAAGAACTTACGCAGACTTCACAGGATCAGTTGGGGGCGATGGCTTAGATTAGATCTTTGGGTTTGGATATGAAATCAAAAGAATTATCGCTTTAGTGATCGATCTGTATCTTTGTAGTGCCTTTTCCATTTGGGTTGATGAAACCCTGAAAAGCCGGGACCCCACCAATCTTTATTAATTCACACTTTCCCCGAAGGCAGTGTAGTGATGGCGAACCTTTTTAGGGGGATTAGTGCCCTCAAAAAGACACCCACAAAAACACCCCCCTTATTTATTTGCGAGGTACCAACCAACAAAAAATGAAAGAAAGTAACTCCTGCTTTTCTGTTCTTCAACAACTCATATTTGACCGTCTGAGGAACAGCAGCACAGTAGAAGATGGAAAATTTGCATTAATTTTTAGCTCTTTTCCAGGTCCCTCGGGGTAGACCTGTAGGGGCCAGCAGGAGGTCCCTCCAAGATAATTGGCCCTGTTATTCATTCTCCCTCTTCTACAGTCCACGTGCGAAGTAGAAAGTATCAAAATATTTGACCGGTAAGCCAGATTTTCTAAGTTGCTTGGAAAGCAGAGGACGATTCTTCAGAGTCCGTTGTGGGATGGGGGTGTGCCCTGGTGCCCAAAGTAAAGGGCTCGAGTGCCCACCTCTGGCATCCGTGGCCATCAGGTACGCCCACCACGCACTAAACTGGGACACAATCGTCGGGCTACTTCAGACTTCTGGGACTTTCTCCTGCAATGTTACGCTGCTAACAAAGTGGATAGATTTAATGTATCGTACTGCAGACATGTATCCATTGGTCTCACACCCCAATTGTGTCAACTTTATGTTTCAGGGCTTTCTGTTATTAACAACCTTTGCAATTTTTCAGATGTGCTGCAAAAACCCATTGTGGGGGCCCCCTTGTAGCCGGGACTCTTTGTATGACAAGTATATTCGCATTTCCAGGAGTTGTCTCATGCAGATTACTTTTATAAGATAACTTCGTTTTTTTTTTTGTTTTTTTTTTGAATAAGATATTTTATTGAACATTTTTTAGTAAATACAAAAAAAAACACAAAAAAAACAATAGATAAATTCGTTTAATTACCAAGAAGAAGCTCAGCTTGGCTTAAGATGCTCCTGTAGTTCCGAGTATGAATGAAATGTGGACGACTATGTATATTCCGTTCCATGGATGCAGTGGAATGTAAGAAGATCTCTACTGAGAACCAAATTAAATCATGGATGATTCTTATATTCCCCATATATCTCAGAGGCTGAGACCAGAGACCTTTGGTATGAAGGGGAATATATAGCTCGGGACAATAGCCGTGGCACCTGCAAGACATGCAGTCCCATGTAACATACAGGTCTTCCCTGCCCTTATCACATCCACTCCTGTCAGGCCCCCTCCCCTCCATACACATGTATGCACACAGTACCTGTACACCTTCTACTTGCAGCAGCCATTACAGCTCTACTTCCTGTGAGGAGACTGCGTAGTAAACCACGCCCCTTTCCCGGAGGCTCCGCCCCTCACGTGACATCACGGCTACCCGGAGCAGCTCCATTCTAGAGGCTACCAGCGCTGTAGTGTGAGCTGAGCAGTGCTGGCCCGTGCGCTGCCAGTGTAATGTCCTGCACACCAGTGCTGTGCGCTCCGGACCGCTCAGCTCACACACTGCAGGGGATAATTGCCAAGTGTACTTTTACGCTTGGCAATTATTCTGGGGAGTAATGGCGCCTCATCATGCGTCTATGACGCTTGGTGAGGCGTTAATGCGATCTCTGGTTGTGTGTATGAGCTGCATCATCGCTACATAAAATCTGCACTGCACTGCTCTGTGTGGACCTGACGCTTAATGGCATTTATGTAGAAATAAAGTGATTTTTCTCCATTTTCGGCACATTCTTGCTTCCAGTTCCTCGCTCTTTTCATGATCTCTGCTTGCTGTATTGTTATAGTCACATTCACATCCAGCAAGACTGGGAAACCATCATATGAAGCGAGCAGTGACTTATGGTGTACTGTCAGCTAGATGTTGTGACGGTTGCATCACTGTTCGCAACCATAAACAGATTAACCATGTGGTGGCGCTTGGTGGGTGACAGGTGGTTGTCTTGTCAACGTTCTTGTCCAGCTTGTAATTGCATCTTTTCACATCTGAAGTCCGATTGAGCAGCCGAGTTCCTGCATCGATAGCCTAACTCCAACTGCAGCTCCACTAGAATGGTCTCCGACTCCACGTTGGTGTTTTCCTGGTCCCTCTAGCAGAGCTGAGATAAATGCTGGCCTTCATTACCAGTGCCTCACTCCTCTGATCTGTAGGAAGAGCTTCGCTACTGAGCATGTACATAAAGTGCAGTCATTTTCATTTCAACTAAAAGCCTAGAAGAGTATGCACCACTCGTGCCAACAGGACACATACAATCTGACAAGCGTGGTCCACACCCTGATGATCACAGTCCTATTAGCGCCTCCATAACTGATGGCAGATCATTGGTACAGAAGGCTGTGTAGTGGTTAGTGCAGTTGAGATATCCTCTCCTGCCACTCTGCTCTGTGTCCTCACTCCTCTCAGGTCCTTACTGCTCCCGGGTTCTCTCCTGCCACTCTGCTCTGTGTCCTCACTGCTTCCGGGTCCTCTCCTGCCACTCTGCTCTGTGTCCTCACTGCTCCCGGGTCCTCTCGAAAGGTCTGGGTGGGGAATACATGGGTGCAGAAAGGTCTGGGTGGGCCATACATAGGTGCCGTCTCCATCCTTCATGACCAGCACACCTTGTATGTGTATTCTTACACCGCTCTGCCTGTCCTCTATACAGTGGGGTCAGCAGATCCGTTTTAAAGGGTTTTCCTCTTCACACAATCTCTACATGTCAGTCTCAGTCTAGACAATGTTCATGCAATCGTTTACAGGTATACTGATACATACCTCCGGCTCCAGGCTCCTGTATATGGAAATATATATAAATGCTTTAATTGTCTATTAAGCCCCCCATACACATCAGATGAAAATGTTCTGATTCTTCCAAATTGTCAGATGGCTTCATCTGACCGTCTAATGTGTACAGACCCTTTTGACTTCCCATGGCAGATATAGATGGGGCACGTTGCAATTTAACTTTAGAAAAACTTTCCCTCCATGATGTGAAATTCTACTTTGTCTCGCTTCCTTCAGCTGAAATGTTTACTCTGCAGCAGCTTAGTTTATGTGTATGGTATGGCGGTGTAATGGTAATAAGGCCTGAGCGCCGCTTTATTAGTCTGTGGTCAGAGCTTGGCACCGCATCAGTCACACATGTTACGTGTACGTCAGGCTGGTAACCAAAATGCTCCCTGGCATTCAAAAGTGCCCGAACCCACAATAAAGTGCAAGATATTGGATAATCCGTTCCCAGGCCCCGCTTTATGTAAGAGCCGTGTTATTCCTGTGGGTAGGAAGACGTGCCTGCGGGAAGTGCAAAATGTGTGCAAGACAGGAAAGGAAAGTCAAGGAAGAGGGAGGCGATTCCTGGTCTTGTTTAGTGTGATTTATGGCCTGGGACTTGTGAAGAAAATTCTGCATTTTTCACATTTCTTTTTCTTTATTGGGGGCAAGGAGGGGCTGACGGCTTCGTTTGCAGGAATGGTTTCAAGAAAGTTGTAAAATCTCTACCTTAATTTTATAGAGGAGACGTTGAGGGGAGAGCAGGGCCTATGCATTTGTATAGAGCCTGGAGACAATATCGGCTCTATAGTGGTTTTAAGATTATTATATCCTTTAGGACATTAGAAATGGAGCTACATCTGTTGTTGTTGCACACAGAGTTATTCATTTTGGTCATGACTTTGCCTTTCATCTGTTGTAATGAATGATTTCCTAATGACTATCTCTGATTGAGGGCTATATACACTGCTCTAAAAAATAAAGGGAAAAACACTTAAACACCACAATATCACTTCAAGTAAATCAAACAGGGAATTAGCAAGAAACACTCAATAAAGGAGTGGTTTTTGGTCAATTTGGAATGGTGATTATGTTTTCACACTTGTGATGATACAGACTCGGCAACCTGTGGCCAAATTGTTTTCTGTGTGTGTCAGTATAGTGTCCAGAAGCTGGAGGCGTTACCAGGAGTTGCGAAGGGGGCCGTAGGAGGGCAACAACCCAGAAGCAGGACTGCTACCTCCGTTTTTCTGCAAGGAGGAGCACTTCCAGAGCCCTGCAAAATGACCTCCAGCAGCCACAAATTTGCATGTGTCTGCACAAACAGTTAGAAACCGACTCAATGAGGTTGGTAAGAGGCCCGACGTCCACTGATGGGGGTTGTACTCGCAGCCCAACACCGTGCAGGACGCTTGGCACTTGCCAGAGAACATCAGGATTGGAAAATTCACCCCTGGCGTCCTGTGCTCTTCACAGATAAAAGCAGGTTCTGGAGACGCCGTGGAGGGCGATCTGCAGCATGCAGGTTTGGCACTGGTCCGTAATGGTGTGTGCGCACAGCCCTCTGCCATTAGGTGCCGAGATGAGATCCTCAGACCCCTTGTAAGACCATGTACTGGTGCGGTTGGCCCTGGGTTCCTTCTAAAGCAGGACAATGCTAGACCTCATGTGGATGGAGTGTGCAGGCAAGTGTTACTGCAAGATGAAGGCATTGAAGCTATGGACTGGCCCGCTTCTTCCCCAGCACATGTGGGACATAATGTCTTGCTCCAACCACCGACGTCACATTGCGCCACAGCCTGTCCAGGAGTTGGCAGGAGAGGTCCTGGACCGCCCGGAACCTCATCAGGAGCCACCAAGGCGTTGTAGGGAGGTGGAGGCCACATACAGTACTAAGCCTCATTTTGATCAGCCTGTACTGTTTTTCCACTTTAATTTTGCGGGTGACTCCAAATCCAGGCCTCCATTGGTTAATAAATTTGATTTCCATTGATGGTTTTTTTTTTTTTGTGATTTTGTTTTCGGCACATTCAACTTTGTACTTTGCAGTATTCGATGAGAACATTTCTTTTATTCAGATCCAGGATTTGTTATTTGAGTGTTCCCTTTTTTTTTTTTTAAATGATCCTTCTAGCCATGGCGTATCTCACCCTATGACCACAATGATAAGAAATGGGGAAATTGAGTGGTATAGCAGGTATCTATAGACGCTTGTTAAAGGGATCCATCCTCTTTGGTATTTCTCAGAGGGGAATCGGAGATTTCATAGTGATCTTACCCCTATTTCGAGGGATGAAAACCATTTTGCACCACTGTGACATTTCAAAGGGATTTTCCCATTTTGGTGTGTTTCGAGTCGTGCAACCTTTTTGTGATCCCCTAGTATTGGCAAGTAGTAGCAAATTATTGATACTGGTTTTTATTTTTTCTACCATTTTCCAATAATAATAATAATTCCTTTATTTATAAAGCCCTCACAGACTAAGCAGCGCCGCAGAGAACTTACCAAATCGGTCCCTGTCCCCAATGGGGCTCACAATCTAATCAACCTACCAGTATGTTTTGGAGTGTGGGAGGAAACCGGAGGAAACCCACGCAAACACGGAGAGAACATACAAACTCTTTGCAATTGTTGACCGTTGGACGTGACCCCAGGTCCCCAGCGCTGCAAGACTGTAATGCTAACCACTGTGCTACTCTAATATACTTTCTGTATCAACTTCTCACAGTTTTCTCGATCACTGCTTGCTGTCATTCGATAGAAAGGTGGACAACCTGCTATATCCCTGGTCATGTGATGTCACACAGGTGCACGGCTCGTGTGTATATTGGATAATTGTACAACTTTTCTAGTAATTACTTGCTGAAGGTGGAAACCCCTTTAATTTCAATGGGTTCATGAACTAAACTATGTTTTTAATGGATCCGTGTGCAGCCTGTAGAGTCTATGGCAACATGAACAAGTCTGTATTTGCGGATCATTTTCGACAAAATGTTGCCCTTCAAGAGGTTGGGACAAGCTAATCACTATATTCACCAACATTCCCTTTTTTGTGGATCCACAAAAACTGAATGGATACAGACAACAGATTCTTGCAGATCTGCAAAAGAGCATAAGGCTGGCGAATATAGTCAGGACCTCTTGAAGGGTAACGTGGCTACAGATTACACATTGACGCACTGACCCGGGAACAGCACATGTTCGTGCACAGGTACTTTATATTGGACACTTGCAGTGCATTGTGGGATATATCCTTTCTCTCCGGTGAGTTACATGTAAGACGCCTGTGAAATGTCTTAAGGAGACTCCAGCGACCTCTGATTTCCAGGAACCTCAGCAGCTGGCGTCTTCATCAATGGAAAAAGATTGCAAATCATTAACAATAACTCGGCTTTCCCACGTATCTCATGTATAGTTTTCCGTTGCTATGCTCTGGGCTCAGTTTATGATGGGCATGCTGGGAATTGTAGTGCTATAGTTGGCAAGCAGAGCCCTGGTCCTGCCTTTACTGCAGATCCTGGCTGCATTTCACTCACGCGGCTCGTGAACCCATCAGATGTTCCTGGGTTATAAAAATAACTCTGACGTTTAAAGGGCCTCAAAGTCTTGAGAATTTTTTTTTTTTTTTTATTGACCAATCTCGTACCCCTCCCACCAGACCATCCCATGAAACGTGTGTCTTTTGCTTCCTGAAGAATTTTTACATGAACTATTTTGCAGATTTTAAAGAATTAAATCAAAAAGTTAAGAAAGTTTTTTGAGAATGCATGTCAGACTGCAGATTTTACACCCCCCACCACTTCAAAACAGGAAATGGGGCTGAAAGTTTGAGAGCTGAGAACATATTTAGCATATTTTGCATCTGTTGGGGTTACTTCTCGTCTGGTTTCACGTTGGGTGGTTACATGAGATTGAAAGAACTTCTGTGCTATTGTACATGCGCTTGTATACTGGGGCCGGGGCAGGTTCTCTGCTGGGCAGCGGTGCGGCTATCCTGCTGCGCTGTACAGTGCTGGGACTGTGGATGAGATTTATACTGATTCTTCTAACATGATACATAAAAAACCTGCTGGAGATTTCCCCACAAATAGTAATGTAGAGGATAAAAGTCTAAACCGTGCAGTACTAGAATATTTTGGGTTATATATTTGGATTCTACAGCAACCCTTCTCACATGTGCCAGGCTTTCTATGCTGGCTTGTCTATTAGGGGCCTATTCAGAGAGCTGTTGTGCGTATTAGAGTAGTCACAGGTTTGCCACCACTGATACATACTATGGCACAGGTGGCACTCAAAGCCATCTCTGTGGCACCTAGGCCATGTTCCCAGCACAGGGTTCAGCAGACACCACTCATTGTCTCCTCCTGCAGTCCCAGGCTACCCAGGACATGCCATGTTCAGTGTTATTTTTGGCTTCATGGGACTGCTGGGGGAGTTAGGGAGTTATGAACAGGGCTCTATTATCATTGGAGCTGCTGCTACTCATTTCTTCTTGTTCAGGGGACCCTGGAGGGAAGCTATAATAATAATCGAAATTTTTCATCCTCCTTTTTTTTTTTTTTTTTTTTAATAACTGTATTGGTGTCCTAAGGATGCCAATACAATTGAAAGCTGTGACAAAGCAGAGAGAAATAAGTTAATGCTTAACTTGCAATTTTGGCAGTTTATGTGATTAAATAAGTTGATTTTTGTTGTGGTTTGGGCACTGGATCTCTAAAAGTCTCACCATGGCTGGTATATATGATTTCAGGCCTGACCCCATGCAGGTGAATGGGGCTCAGTTACTCTGTAAGTCAGTGGATTGATGGAGGTTGTCCAGGGCGTCTGCTGCCATTGGTTGGGTAATTCCCCCAGTAGACTGACCGACTTTTATCATTTCGATCTGCTGGGTCAACGCTCCAGTACTTCCAGCAGACTTCACAGGACAGTGGGCCGGCTGGCTTCGACTTAGATCTTTGGGTTTGGATATGAACTCACAAGACATTATCGCTTAGTGATCGCTCTGTATTCTTTGTAGGTGCTTTCCATTTGGGTTGATGAACCCCTGAAAGCGGAACCCCACCACTCTTTATTCATTCACATACCCCTAAGGCAGTGATAGGGAACCTTTTAGCGGCTGAGTGCCCAAAAAGACACCCAAAACCCCCCTTATTTATCGCGTGGTACCAACCAAAAATTAAAGCAGTAACTTACTGCTTTCTGTTCTTCAACAATCATATTGGCCTCCTGAGGACAGCAGCACAGTAGAAAGATGGAAAACTTGCATAATTTTAGCTTCTTTCCAGTGTCACTCTGTAGACCTGTAGGGGCCAGCAGGAGGTCCTCCAAAGATAATTTGGTCATGTCTATTCATTCTCCCTCTTCCTACAGTCCCAAGTAGCGAAGTAAGTATCAAAATATGACTGTAAGCAGCATTTTCTAAGTTGCTTGGAAATGCAGGAAGATTCTTCAAGTCCTGTCTGGTGTGCTGGGGCGATGGCCCGGTGCCCAAAGCAAGGGCTCTGAGTGCCACCTCTGGCACCCGTGCCATAGGTTCGCCACCACTGCCCTAAGGGAACATAAACATAGGAAGTCGTCATTGTGGGTTACTTTCAGACTCTCTGGTGACTTTCCTCCTGCAATGTACAGTGCTAACAAAGTGGATTAGATTAAACTGTATCGTACTGCAGACTTGTATCCATTGGTCTTCAACCCATAATTGTGTCAATTTATGTTTCAGGCTTTCCTGTTATTAAAAACCTTGGCAATTTTTCAGATGTGCTGCAAAAACCCAATTGTGGGTGTAGCGGGCATCTTTTATGAAAGGTCTCTTCTGCATTTCCAGGAGTTGTCTCATGCAGATCTACTTTTATAGATAACTTCTAGTTTCCTGTATGAATGAAATTGTGGAATATTTCTCTTCCGATTCCATGATACAGTGGAAGTAAGCAGATCTCTACTGAGAACCAAATTCCATCATGGCTGATTCTTATCTTCCCCCATATCCATCATCAGAGCTGAGACCAGAGACCTTGTATGAAGGCCTCTTATAGCTCTGACCTTGTCGCTGTGCTGGTAGCTAATAGCCACACACTTGAACAACATGCTCATGAAGATGCATTGTGGATGTGAGCTACAGGTTTTTTTTTTTGATGACTACCACAGGTCTCCATGTATGGGCCTCGTACACATGGATGTGCTTACTTCTGCTCGGGCTACAAGTTATACAGGAGGTCCTGGCCCTGTTCCACCAGCAAATCTCTGTGTCTTATGGCAGGTCCAAGATGTAAAACCTTAGCACAAAAACAATAGAATTGGAGGAATTAATTCAATCTTTGAGGTGACGATGGTGCACGGTCCTGATCTGAGTTCTCTCTGTCAGTCTTGCCTGAAGTTTAATGTGTGTGTATATAAATGTATGTTTTACCTTTACTAATAATATGCGGCCGTGTTTCCTTTCCTGTAAAATCTGTAGTCTCCGTCTGTAATGTAAACCACATGGCAGTATACAGCTGACGTGTCCTTGGAAACCCCAATTTTCCCTATGGAAATCCAGACCTTAACAGCAATTCCATATTAGGCTTTATGGTGTCCCTGCACTTAATGTATTTTCCATGTCCCTGAACAGAACTTCTTTTTTCTCTAGTAAATCTTACTGTCTTTTAGCCCTGCCGCGTATGGACTATGCAGCATTACAGGAATGTCAGCATCTCGGGGGTTATTAGCCCGGGGCTAAGGGCTGGGCATGGTTCAGTCTTATTATATTTATTTATGGAGAGGACATAAACTTCTGTGCTGTCATAGAAAGATTTAACACACCTTCGGTATTTGTTCAAGGTAACCTGGAGATCACCAAGCAAAGGAAAGGGATGTTTGGCCTTAATGTGATAGTTACAGTATTGTGAGAATATTGTAGCAGCCGTTCTCCTGACCTTCTGTCATCCCTGCCTGTTTTTAAGTATGTAGACTGCAGCCTGGGTTATGTAATCTTACCTAACACTGCTGTGCTCTCTGCGGCCAGTGTTCAGTACTGTCCCTGGAGAGTTGTGTAACCATACCTCACACTGCTGCACACTGTGCTCCCTGCAACCAGTGTTGGGTGCTGTCCCTTGGGAGTTGTGTAATCCTACCGCTGTGTATGCTGTTAGTAGCAACAGGATATATATTCCAGGATTGTAGAACCGGGGACTTGTCCTCACACTGCTGTGCTCTTACCTGATCCCCTGTATTTCCTCTCCGGAGTATCTTCATTATTGTATATTATAAAACTAAATGTAGTGTCTGTAATAAGTAATCTCTGCAAATTGCCGGAGGATTGAATCATGTTGTTTATCCGTATATTGCCCGGGACAGATTTCCTCCCATATTACTTATACAGAGGCCCGGGGTGGATCTGTCTATAGTGTCTCAGCTGTCAGGGGGCCAAGCAAGCAGAAGAGGAAGTGCAGCAGAAACTGATTTTATTCATTTCCTCATTCTTCATTTTCAACTTGTACTTTTTCCAAAATACTACAGGCTTAAACATCTATGAGCAGATAATCTGGTGTCATCCCTCCTACCATACGCAAGGTGGTAAACCTAGCATCTGCAATACCTTTATCCCACCTTAGTCCAGTATGTCCTTGTACCCTGCATGCTGCGGTACGTTGGGATATGCATACTACTAGTTCTATGCGCGCTTATGATTTTCTCTTTATTGTGCTGGTGTAGAACTTTTGGGGTATTTTTGGAATGTTTATATTTCATACATTGTTCCTGGAGTTGTATAATTGGCTCATAAATTATACACAATTGTGTTTACCACGGATCATCATAAAATGACAAAACGGCTATTAAAAGCTGACTATTACCAGTAATTATTATCATTAGATTCCTAGTTTATGTGCAAGGCAATGACTGTGATCACCCCACATGACTGAACTGTGAATGTACCAGCAGGCATATTGTACTGAAGGGAATGTTTACTGCTGATATGATATATAAATTATGCTTGGGTTACATTTCCACCAGCAGAATAGTGAGTGCAGTTCTGGGGTATAATACAGGATGTAACTCAGGATCAGTACAGGATAAGTAATGTCATGTATGTACACAGTGACTGCACCAGCAGCAGAATAGTGAGTGCAGCTCCTGGTATAATCAGGATGTACTCATGATCAGACGGATAAGGCATGTTCATGTATGTACACGTGACTGCCCACGCAGAAATAGTGAGTGCAGCTTGGAGTATAATACAGGATGTAACTCAGGATCATACAGGATAAGTATGTCATGTATGTACACAGTGACTGCCACCAGCAGCAGAATAGTGAGTGCACTCTCTTGGAGATAATACGGATGTAACTGGGATCAGTACAGGATAAGTAATGTCATGTATTACACAGTGATGCACGCAGCCAGAATAGTGAGTGCAGCTCTGGATATAATACAGGATTGTACTCAGGATCAGTACAGAAGTAATGTCATGTATGTACACAGTGACTGCACCAAGCAGAATAGTGAGGGCAGCTCTGGATATAATCAGGATGTAACTCAGGATCAGTACAGGATAAGGATAATGTCATGTATGTACACAGTGACTGCACCAGCAGCAGAATAGTGAGTGCAGCTCTGGAGTAATATATATGGATGTAACTCGAGGATAGTACAGGATATGGTATGTCATGTATTGTCACCGTGACTGCACCAGCAAGCAGAATAGTGAGTGCAGCTTCTGGAGTATAATCATAGGATGTAACTCGGATCAGTACGGATATTAATGTCATGTATGTACACAGTGACTGCACCAGCAGCAGAATAGTGAGTGCAGCTCTGGAGTATAATACAGGATGTAACTCAGGATCAGTACAGGATAAGTAATGTCATGTATGTACACAGTGACTGCACCAGCAGCAGCATAGTGAGTGCAGCTCTGGTGTATAATACAGGATGTAACTCAGGATCAGTACAGGATAAGTAATGTCATGTATGTACACAGTGACTGCACCAGCAGCAGCATAGTGAGTGCAGCTCTGGAGTATAATACAGGATGTAACTCGGGATAAGTACAGGATAAGTAATGTCATGTATGTACACAGTGACTGCACCAGCAGCAGAATAGTGACTGCAGCTCTGGAGTATAATACAGGATGTAACCGGATCATTACAGATACGTAATGTCATGTATGTGCACAGTGACTGCACCAGCGCAGAATAGTGAGTGCAGCTCTGGAGTATAATACAGGATGTAACTCAGGATCAGTAGGATAAGTAATGTCATGTATGTCCACAGTGACTGCCCCAGTAGACAAGATAGTGAGTGCAGCTCTGGAGTATAATACAGGATGTTTGTAAAATAGGATTCCAGTACAGGATAAGTGAATGTCATTCCGTACCACAGGACTGCACCAGCAGCAGATAGTGAGGCAGTTCTGGGCATAATACAGGATGTAACTCATGGATCAGTACAGGATAAGTAATGCCATGTATGACACGGTGGGGTTGGACGCACCAGCAGCAGAATAGTGAGTTAGCAGCTGAGAGTATAATACAGGATGTAACTCGGGATCAGTACAGGAAAGTAATGTATGTATGTACACAGTGACTGCACCAGCAGCAGAATAGTGAGTGCAGCTCTGGAGTATAATACAGGATGTAACTAGGCATCAGTACAGGAAGGTAATGTCAGTATGTACACAGTGACTGCACCAGCAGCAGAAATAGTGAGTGCAGCTCTGGAGTATAATAATAGGATGTACTCGGGATAAGTACAGGATAAGTAATGTCATGTATGTACACAGGTGACTGCACAGCGCAACAGAATAGTGAGTGCAGCTCTGGAGTATAATAAGGATGTAACTCAGGATCAGTACAGGATAAGTAATGTCATGTATGTACACAGTGACTGCACCAGCAGCAGAATAGTGAGTGCAGCTCTGAGTAGAAGACAGGATGAACTCGGGATCAGTACAGGATAGTAAGTCAGTAGTGCACAAGTGACTGCACCAGCAGCAGGAATAGTGAGTGCAGCTCTGGAGTATAAGACAGGATGTAACTCGGGCATCAGTACAGGATAGTAATGTCATGTATGTACACAGTGACTGCACAGCAGCCAGAATAGTGAGTGCGCTCTGAGTAAATGCAGGAGTAACTCGGGATCAGTACAGGATAAGTAATGTCATGTATGTACACAGTGACTGCACCAGCAGACAGAATAGTGAGTGCAGCTCTGGAGTATAAGACAGGATGTAACTCGGGATCAGTACAGATAAGTAAGTCATGTATGTGCACAGTGATGCATAGAGCAGAATAGTGAGTGGAGCTCTGGGGTATAATAAGGATGAAATCAGGATAGTACAGGATAAGTAATGTCATGTATGTACAGCAGTGATCGCCCAGTAGCAGTAATATTGAGTGCCGCTCTGGAGTTATACAGGATGTAAATCAGGATAGTACAGGATAAGTAATGTACAGTAGTACACGTGTGACTGCACCAGCAGCAGAATAGTGAGTGGTCCAGCTTGGAGATAATACAGGATGTGTAACTCGGGATCAGTACAGGATAAGTATGTCAATGTATGTACACGGTGACTGCACCAGCAGCAGAATAGTGAGTGCAAGCTCTGGAGTATAATACGGATGTAACTCAGGATCAGTACAGGATAATAATGTCATGTATTTACACAGTGATGCACCAGCAGCAGAATAGTGAGTGCAGTCCTGGAGATATATACGGATGTAACTCGGGATCAGTAAAGGATAAGTAATGTCATGTATGTACACATTGACGCACCAGCAGCCAGAATAGTGAGTGCAGCTCTGGAGTATATACAGGATGAACTCAGGATCAGTACAGGATAAGAATGGCATGTATGTACACCAGCGGACTGCCCAGTAGCAGAATAGTGAGTGCAGCTCTGGGAGTATAAACAGGATGTAACTCAGGATCAGTACAGGATAAGTAATGTCATGTATGTATACACCGTGACTGCACAACAAGCAGAGAATAGTGAGTGCAGCTCTGGAGCTATAGACAGGATGTAAATCGGGATCAGTACAGGATAAGTAATGTCACTGTATGTGACAGTGACTGCACCAGCAGCAGTAGTGAGTGCAGCTGGGGTATAAGACAGGAGTGTAACTCGGATCAGTACAGGATAAGTAATGTCAGTATGTGCACAGTGAACGCACTAGCCAGCGTAAGAATAGTGAGTGCAATCTGGGGTATAAACAGGATGTAACTAGGATCAGTAAGGATAAGTAATGTCAGTATGTAACAGTGATGCCCCGTAGCAGAATAGTGAGGGCAGTCTGGAGTATATACCGGATTGTAACTAGGATCAGTCAGGATAAGTATGTCCTGTATGTACCACAGTGACTGCACCAGCAGCAGAATAGTGAGTGCAGTCTGGAGTTAATAAAGGATGGAAACTCAGGTCAGTACAGGATAAGTAATGTATGTATGTACACAGTGACTGCACCAGCAGCGAAAGTGCGAGGCAGCTCTGGAGTATAAGCAGGAGTAACTCGGGGATCAGTACGGATAAGAATTAATGTAGGTACACGGATGCACCCGCAGACAGAAAGTGAGCGAGCTCGGGGGTGTATAATACAGGATGAATAGAGATCAGTACCAGGATAGTAATGTAACATTGTATTCTACACAGTGATGCCCACAGGCAAAGAATAGTGAGTGCAGTGTCTATATCCATGCGCGCTGTACTTATACAGGATCTAGTTGAACATCGGTCATCGGATCCAGTACAGGATAGTAATGTACCTGTATTGCTACAACAGTGCACATGCCCGCGACCAGAAGTGAGGCCAGATCACAGTATGCACTTAGTACTAACCTACCTAGCTGTCAACTCCTAGGCATCAGTACTAGGATAAACCGTAATGTACATGCTCTACCTGTGACCCAAATATGTGAGCCTGATTTTACACACGACCAGCCAGATTATAGTGAGGTGCAGCTATGGAGTATAAGACAGATGTAACTCGGGATCAGTAAAGGTTAAGTAATGTCATGTAGCTACACCAGTGACTGCCACCAGCATCCAGACGAATCAGTGAGTGGCAGCTTCTGGAGTATAAGGACCAGGAGTGAAACTGAGGATCAGTACAGGATAAGTAATCGTCTGTATGTTCACAGTGTCGCACATCAGCGCAGAATAGTTGAGTGCAAAGGTGCTCTGGATCATGTCTATAATATGGATGTTAACTCGGGATCGTACAGTACAGGATAATTCATATTGTTTTTTTATATGTATTTTCAGCTTTTAATATAACAATATGTTAATACAGTTTACATTGGATCTATCCGCCATATGGTTACAAAGGTTTGTACTATTGCCTCCCTCCTTGCTATCAAAGATTGGCTGACGTAGTTATCAACACCAATACAAAATTCTGCCTCGTGTTTGTTTTACTATGGACGTGAAAGTACAGTCGTGGTGTTAGGATATTTTATTGACAGATATGAATTAGTAATCAGGTGATGATGTTATCCTTCTACCATCCATAATATTAGCATCCAATCCTGCGAGGAGGACAAGTCTTGTTGCTGAGCGGCTTGTGTTTATCTACCTCTATGTTTGAGTTCTGTTTGACAGTCAGTGCGGGCATATCCTGATTCCGTTTTTAATAATTCCTTGTGTCATAGATCAGGAAAATGGCTTGAAATGAGCAGTACAAAGTTACAACCTGAAAGATGAGACTGAATTCTTATTTTATGGCAACGTTACATCCTTAATTTTCTCCGAAGCTTGCTAATATCGTATACATTTGTGTTGCAACTGTGGCCGACGTAAACAAATTTCTGTGCTCATATAAATGGGTGTCCAGTGCACAGTGGACGTGACAACACACTTATTACGCAACTCAATGTTAAAGGGTTGACACAAAAAAAGTTTGGTGCACTCTGCTGGGGACGTGCAGGGGCAGCAGATTCATGGGAGGAGAACGTGCAGAATAAATCTGGCGAACCCTGACACTTCACAGGCAAGATGACCTAGTTAAAGTTTTCACTCCTTTTTTATGAAAATGTGGACCACGTGTACATACATGCCATTTATTTATAAACGTTTCCAAGAACACGCTTCAAGAAAACTATGAATTCAAGCTCTGGAGCTTTAATTCGGGATTCCATTTTGCAATTTTCTCGAGACAGCGATCGCTTGTATCCAACCAAATCAAACACTGAAAGTTGACACCCTGGAATGCCCACCCCCTGTCACATACTTTAAAATGCAGTACCATGTTCGGCATCCTTAGGAAAGGACAGGACTGGCACATTGTAGTTGCTAGACTTTACCAAGAGAATTATCAGCTGTTAAGAGTCATGTTTCTTATTTGTGCTGTGTAAATAAGGAACATCCCTGCACGAGGATGAGGCTGGCTTGTCTCCTAAAGCTACGTTGTTTCCTTCATGATTCTGATAGGGATCTACTTTAAAGCCCAAAAAATAAGCTTTGTGTGTCTGGCTGAAGATTGTCTCTAAAAGTAATCTTGGAGAATACGTGTGCTTGGGGACTGTAAGATTGCAGGAAGGGACAAAGAGTTGTAAAAGTTTAATAATGTATCACCATATACCAGTGTGTTTGACGACGTTATCTAGGGCTCAGTCATGAGCCATGACATGCACCCTGCAACCAGTGTTATTACTGTTCTGGAGAGACGTGTGAGAGATTCGTTAGTAGCCGCAGGAATGTGAATTATGAATTATGTTCAAAGATCTGGTTATGGGGCCATGTATCACACTGCTGTACTCTTCATTTGGCCTGCCAAAAGCCCTTATTCTCTGCATTACACGACAGCTAAATGACTAGCGATTGGAGGAAACGAGGGAGCGCTCAAACAGAGGACATCCCCTCCAATGCTTTGCTATGGGCGGCCATCCATTCATCTTCAGTGTGAGGGGTGAGGAACGATCACTCTCCTTCCCTCTTCAACAAGTCATGTATGTCAAGCAAGCACATGGCCTTGTAAATAGGCCAAACATTGTCGGCCAGTTGGTTATAAAATATGACATGTTCCCTTTAAGACAGAGGGCTAAGACCCAGGGTGCAACAGTTCCCGAGGACTTATACATTTATCAGCTGTATTTCTCCCCACGGATAGGAAAGCCAGCAACAGATCATTACTGTCTCCGCATAGAAGAGCAAAAAGCACAGAGAGTGATTGTATTATAGTATGGTTACGTTATACTAAATGATGATATTATTGTTTCATTTGTTAGCTGTCTCAATTTTCAGCTTAGTGTTTGCCTACATTGGGCCGCCAGCCTTAATCCCTGGGGAGGCCTGGACTCCAAGGGAATACACTTTCCTATCAATGATTGCATTGTGTATGAGGATTTCTGCTTACTGTTCATTACACGGAACATGGGAACAAACCATCAGCTGGGGAGCAGGTTTATAGGGGTTTTTTTTAAGGAATTTGTAGCTCAACCAGGACCCTGTGGGTTAAGCAAAGCGTCATGTGGGCTTGGCCTCTATATGTCCCCCACTTCAATTTCACTGAGCACATGTTATCCATCGGGGATGGGGAGCGCAGAGGGAAATATCACTCTTCTCATCTGCACATATCCAAGGCTCCGTCTAGATCTTCGTTAGTACACGAAATTATTATATTGCTGACATTGCCAGAAAAATATTAGTTGAAGGAAATCCGACAGAGGGCTCGTAGATGGTTTACAGCGCGGGACTTCAATGAATGATGAGACGGAAGAAAGTGCAAGTACACTGGACGGGTGCTCTCCTAATGTTAAAGGAGGGACAAAGTTGTAGCTTAGAATGCTTAAAGTGTATTGACTCTAAAAGTCCATTTTGCCTTTGGATCAAAGAGCCTATGTGACACTTCCATTTCCATCTTTTCCGTAATTCTTCTACCCCAGACACGATAATGGAATAAATACTCCCTATGGTTCAGTAGTGCTAACTGATTGCTCCAGATTTGTCCTGCCGCCTCACCGTTTTAGTAGATAAAGGATTTTTGTAGCTATTAAGCTAAGTCCGTCAGTGCCTGGTGAGTGCGATGGGGGTTCTGTGGGCCGATTATTCGGGGGGGTTAGTGGCTGTCATGAGGAAAGGGGACATGACATACATATATTCAATATTCTTGGAAGGAGAATATATGTTTGGATGTCTGTTATATTCTACCAGTATTTTCTGTTAATGTTAATGAGTGGTTAATGCGGAGGAGGGCTTGGGTAGCTGTTTTAGTCTGGCATCAAGTCTTAGATTTCAATTGGAAAATGTATACATTTTTAGGAAGTTAACCCCCCACCTATCATATATCCATGCTTTACACCTAGCCATAGAGGGTTAGTCTTCTCCTTTGACTGTACTCGCGCCAACATGATACAGTTTGTTTTCTAAGACCACACCTTCGGACATACAATACAATATAGCAGGACTATATACTCATAAAAGCTTCCAGGAGGCCTCCAGCCATTAAAGGCCTCATATAAAGTTTCATCGTATAGATCGGTGCACAATCTATGCTGGGAAATGCCCAATACATAACTCATTGTTGTACTGATCCCTCCATGAGTTACCATCCCTGTATTATACTCCGAGCTGCACTGGCTATTTGCGCTGGTTGCAGTTACTGTGTACATTCTATGACATTACTTATCCAGGTACTGATCGGAGTTACATCCACTGCGGATTATACCCCAGCGATGCACTTCAATATTCTGCTGCTGGGCAGTCACTGTGTACATACATGGCATTACTTATCCTGTATGATCCTGAGTTACATCCGTATTATACACCAGAGATGCAACTACTATTATACTGCTGGTGCATCACTGGGTACCTACATAACATTACTATCATGTACGATCCTGAGTTACATCCTGTATTATACCACAGAGTGCCCTAACTATCTGCTGCTGGTGCAGTCACTGTGACCATGACATGACATTGACTATTCCTGTACGAGCCTGAGTTACATCGCTAGTAACCCCAAAGCTGCACTCACTATTATGCTACTGGTGCAGTCACTGTGTACATACTGTTACATTTACTATATCCGTGTACTGATCTGAGTAATCCCATATTAACCCCGGAGCTGACTCACTATTCTGCTGCTGTGCAGTACTGTGTACAGACATCGAAATTACTGATCCGTACTGATCCTGAGTTACATTCCTTTATTATACCCCGAGCTGCACTCACTATTCTGCTGCTGGTGCATCACTGTGTACATACATGACATTACTTAGACTGTAATGATACTGAGTTACATCTGTATTTACCCAAAGGAGCTGCACTCATATCTGCTGCTGGTGCGTCATCTGTGCTGTCTCTGCAATACATCCTGGCAGGGTACTGAATGTACATGAGCAGATTTGGAGGTTGTCACTTGCTGTTTTTACTGTGTGTTCTAAGCAACTCAGATCCAGCTGCGCATAGTAAATTGATGGGCGAAGTAAGTTTGTTGTTCAGACGGATGAAGGAAAGAGGGAGAGTCAATGATTAACTGAGCCTGCCATTACATTTTGTAGGTGTGAACCTTACTTCTCCCAGATTATGGTCTGCTGTTCAGTTTGTACCTAATAACGATGACAGAGTATTGAAAGTGGGTTTTAAAGGGTGGTCCGGGTTAGAAAATCAGCACTCACTCTATTTTGAGAAAGAGAAACGACCCCCTCACAGACAAAACACAAACAAACAGGGCAGGTTTTTATTTTAAAACCTACCCTATAATGAGGGGCGTTGGCACAACCCCTGTGAGTCATGGCCTGTGCTCACCAGCCAACCCTGGCACTCAAATATTATGTTTTTTTCATGCGTATTAGAAATGTGCCCACTGGGGGGATCGGCTCCTTTCCTATAGTACAATGAATGTCATCACTTTCAGATCTACTGGAATGCGAGCTGCAGGGGAAACATTGGATGCGTATATTTTATTACTTATTGTCCCCCGTGTATGATTAAAACCCTGGAAATGGGTTTAAGGACAATACGGCCCGCAAACTATGAGCGAGGTGTGGCGCTGTTTTGGGAAGGAACGTAGTATCAATGATTTTCAATCCTGAACAGATAGGTGGCGGGCCAGGAGGGTAGGGGATGTTTGGGGACTGAGGTAATGGGGATTGTTGTCCCTATGGTTTCCTGGGTGTAGTCATTCCTTCCAGGTCATGGAGCAGTGTTTGGGTTCCCCACCTCTCCTGGCACGGCTTGCCGACTGCTTTTCCTTTCTCTCTGATAGTGTAAGATTTACAGGCGGAGGGATCTTACAACAGAGAACGGCCCGTGAATAAGGACTCCTCTCTGCCGGCCTGGGGTAAAAAGCAGCAGCTATATTAGCAGGGTCCTCCCGGGACTAATCTAGAAATGATGGATGCGAGCCGAATCCCAGCACATTACGTACAGGGCGCGGGTGTGCCTCCTAACAGCGGTCCTCCAAACAAAAACAGTACACACTTGCTATTAAACCCTCCATGCTGGAAAGTTTGATCACTGTCTTTGACCAGGGGAATACATGTAAGGGTATGTCCCATGATGCTCTCCAAATAAGCGAGCAAATCCGATTGTGTTTGAAACAATCCCAGCGCAGACACCTGTTAAATACCTGTCACAGCCACCCAAACCCGAAAACGTTGGAAAGTCCGACGAAAGTGTGTGCCTTAGTAAAAAAAAAAACCCCAATATGCTGATCTGCAGGTGCTTCAGGCACAGATAATGAATGGGGGGGGTGGGGGGGGTTCCCTTTTACTTTAGGTTGTGGACGCAGTCACTCCATTCGCTGTCTATGGGACAGAGAATAGGAAAATTTTAAAGGGCTTTTCCTGGGTTACAAGAAACTAAGCGGCTATTCTTCAGGTGGGTAAACCGTTTGAAATTGGCGCCATACAGTGAGCTTGCCAAAAGTGGTGTCCTTGTCATGTGACCGGGTGTCATCTCAGCCCCATTTCAAGAACTAGAGACTAAGTTTTGACAATTACGAGCAAAGCCACGATACCTATGTATGGCAGCGTGCTGCTGTTGTGAGCATGCGTGCACAAGGATTAAGATGTATGCCATTTTAACAGTTTTAGAGCCTCCTTGGGGGGCACCAGATATTCCCAGACTGAACACAGAAGTGCAATAAAGTGCAAATATGGTTCTTTTCTTTTCTTCTTCTTTTTTTTTCACATCTCCTTTACGGACTAAGAAAAACCCCACCAGACAAAATAAGGAAACAGAGAAAACCTCTTTTAAAAGTCGTAGAAACGGTAGGGGACACGGAGGATGTCTGTCTTAAAAACCCAAATAATATGTACAAATTTGCATATGTGAACCCTCACCTGAATAACAGTAAGGTATTAATTGGCACGGGTAGCCTCTTCATCCCAGCTGTTAGGAATACAAAAGTACCCCAAAATGTTTGGCTGGGGATGCCGATAGCGTCACCGACCACACCGCCACACATAACATACAGATGTAGCAGAGCTTCAGTGTGTCTTATGTTAGGTAAAGAGAGGTATCTTGTCTTCAGCAGTACACAAATCTGTCTCTATAAAATAGGAGATTTTTTCCTGAATTGGTGTTAGATTATACACCCTCGTGCCCTCACATCCCCAGGAAAAACTTCCCACGCTGTGCCACGGTAAGTGATCCAAGGGGGAGTTGGGACAATTCGGAAACTGTGCACAGGAATATGTGGTAAGTGTGCAAGGCCCAGTTTTTTGGGGTTTGCTTTAAATTTGCAATCTAAACACTTTGGTGAAGTGGAAGGGGGTGACTAGTTTTGTGGTCTTCCATCCCCTGTCACTGTATGGCGGTTTTATTATCTAAGACGTTCACTGTTTTTATTTTAACAGATAACAGGGCTCTGTTCACACTGGAAGGTTATCTTTTGGAAAGTTCCTGATGGACCAGGAGTCATCTTAACTTTCCATCCCGGGACATCCATCCTCACTGCTCACAAGCATCTGCTCTGCTGTTACCCCCCAAAGAATTGAGCAGCCGCCACTCGGACGTCTATAGCTACATATGCGTTCTATGTAAAATCAAATGTGTCTGAGGGCGGACTAGGACCTATAGGGGCTCAAACCATCGCAATGGGGGGGGGGGTGGAAGAGAGAAGCTATGGCCTCTGGTGTGTCTGCATGGTGTGGACTGATTTCTTCCTCTTCCTTCTTTAATGGGTGGAAAGGAGAACTGAGATTCTACAGGGCTAATTAATATTTTTAAGCCGAAGTTTGAGGGTATTTGGTCTCTTGTGTTACTTCACATCACTGTGTATTGTAATGTCGGGGGACGGATATTGCCTATCTTATGTACTGATTGATCTGTAAGGATAAGATAAACATCAATATCATGGCATGAACCAAGTGTGATACCATCCGTTCTTCCAAGTCTCAAGATCTACAATGGGTCAATGACACCCCCGTAGGTGGGGCTCTCCAATGTGGGCTTTTTTTCAGCGTAACTTACGAAAGCCATCGTGCCTTTGCTTTGAAACTCCTGTCTTCCATTGTTCTTGTGTAATGATGAATACAATTTATCAACATTGTCGAAATTCTTTGATTGTACGCTTACGGAAAACCTTGTTCCTTCTCGTGATATGCGGCATTGTTACAATGTGTCTCAAGCCTAGTGAAAACATATCTAGTAAAGGCTCCAGGAAACCCAGTCTCCAGTACTGTTACCACCACCCGGACACATTGTACCAAATTATTTTAACCATCGAGCCGTGGCGATTGTGACATTGCCTGCCTCCGTATGCTAGAAGTTCGCTAAGTAATATTATCCAGATCCCTTAGGTCCAGTTGCGGGCGCCCCGAGATCCCCACATATGCTTGTGTTGGCCACGCACACATCGGCTCGGGACCACGTCCTAGAGTTCGAGCTGCCAGTCGCATCTTAGTTGATACTCAGCGGCCGCGCTCATCGCCCACCCGCACACCTGTAGCATGAGAAATGTGTGGGATTACACTAAGGGTGCACCGATCAATTCTCTTTGATCACTGTCGTTCCCTACGTATGTATATCCACCCCCCCCATATTGACAGTAGATACATCCGGACCCTGCAGCCCAGACTCTCTTACCTTACGCCTGGACCCACCCACATGGCGTCACCCGGCTTGTTCGCGCATTATCACCCAGCAACAGACTCCGAGCATCTATCGAGCAATGTCTGATGAATAGTATTTGGCACGATAATGTGCGTAGTTTCGTTGCTGCGCACATCTGGTGCACGCTCACTCCGACCTAGGAGACCTTAGCTAGGAAATAGTGGCCGCGCTTTATCCATAGTGCTTACATCTATGACCACGCCGAGAGGGCGGGGGGGGGGGGATCGACTAGTGAGTTTGGCATTAGGTGATGTGGCTGCTGCCATGCGATCCGCTGTATCCAGCCTGGAGCAGTCGGATCTCACGACTTTTATGTGGAACACTGCCTGGGGAACACAGTGCATATCGGCAGGTACCCGTACCTGGGGAGGAGCGGCGGCCTGCAGAAAGGAAACTCCAGCGCCGGAATTGCCGGATCTGACCTATGCTGCTCCCCCAGTAAAATGTATGTGGCCCCAAAAGGGAAATCACTGCCTCTGCCTGGGGTAGAGGTTGCCGCGGGAGAGACCCTAAATACTCCTTTCTCTGTATCTGTAGTGGATCCCTGAAATGTGAAATGAAGTGGGGCCACAGTCCGCACGCAATCAATGTTATTCAGCTTGAGAAAGGTGTTTGGAGCCGCGAACCGTGCATCATGTACATGGAAAAAATTCCACTAAAAAAATTATTTTTTCCTTCTATAATGGTGTGTGGGTAGATCGATATCTGATGGTTGGTTCCTGTAAACAATTTGAAAACAATATAACTTAACCCCTTACCCACCATTTAAAGTTAATAGTACTGCAGCCTGCAGGTGTATGGGGTGGATCACGAAAAACTGAGGCCCTCTCCATACAAGGTGGGTGCGGTTACTGCAATTACCATATAACACCACGTAAAACCCCTCCGGGTGTTAACAATATAACTGCCTGCCAGCATAAATCATGCGGTGCCTGGGCAGTGTGAGGTCCTTGTTCAATAAAAAGTGATAAAGAAGGCTGGACAGTGAGTATGAAAAAGTTTATATCACAAGAAGATGGCAAAATGAGACTTTTTTTTTTGCAAAGAGGGTAAAGTAGGAAAACATTATAAAAACTATACAATTTGGTAGCCTTGTGATCACACCGAACAAAACAAAAAAAGTAGAAAAAGGGGGGTTGTTAGAGCACAGTGAAAGCCGTAAAATCCAAGCCAAAATTAACATTTTTTTTTTGTACAGGTTTAAGTTTTGTAAACGTTATGACATGATAAAACCTATAACAGTGTATACCATCCCAAAGAATAAAGTAGACATGTCATGTGGGGCGATCAGTGAAAGATTAAAGATGAAAAGCCAAGTCAAACAAGAAAATGGACAAAATGCATTTTCATCATTCTTTCTGCTTCCTATACACGGCATAGAATATTAAAGAATTCACTGAAGGCAATGTGTTACGCAGAAAGAAAACAAGCCCTCAAATAGCTCTCACATGTACAGATAAAAAAATAGAGATTTTGAAGGTTGTGGAGTAAGGCAATGGACACGAAAAAAAAAACGGAAAAGGAGCCGGTTTAAGGTGGGTAAGGTGTTACTATTCACAACGCTTTATTAAATGGGCCCTGATGATGATGAGACTTGAGTTCTGGAGGAGAGTGTGGGAGGGGCAACCGGAGTACAGGGGAAAAACCCACGCAAACACGGGAGAAACATGCAAACTACAGCAGATGTGTCCTAGGTAGAATTTAACACCAGATCCAATTCTGCAAGGCCACAGTGCTGAGCCACGAAGCCACCGGCTGCCCGATAGATGAGGAAAGAGACCCGCGCCCGGAATATGCATCAAGCGGCAGCAGATATAAGATGTCCTGTGAAGATTCGATGCAGGCGTTCCCAGCCAGTAGGTAAAGACATGTCCGGGTAGTAAAGTCATATCCGGTAGGAGAAAGCCATGTCCGAGGTGATGGCAGAGGGGACCGAGCCCGGAAACTGCCGTTCTTGCTGGAGTGAGGTCATTGTCTTAAGGATGGTGGTAATTCTGAGACCTGTAGTAATGTGGTCCCATTCGACCTCACTTGGAACAGCAATCTACAGAACAAGAAATATAACTGATTATGTATGAACATGGAACGGCATAATATAAACATATAAGTTACTCACAAAACTGAGTTCCCCGTAACAGAGGATATTCGCAAGTCAATGGCTCCAGAGAGCTAGTACTTACCTTAAGGGACACCAGTGTCTAGGTGTCATCGGTTCTGTGGTTGTGACGGCGACTACATTGCAAAGAAGCAGGCTCCTCCAATGGCACGGGCAGCCCTGGATTGGATAATCCACGCCGGGCCAGGCTGATACAAGCGGCGGATTCTAGAACCTGTGAGGAAGAGAAGACGATATAATTGTAAGTAAGGACGCCAATTAAAGGATATACTGTTGATGTCACGTAAGAAGGGACGGCGAGGCTCTTCTCCATAAGGGGACGGGGTCATGCATATCAGGTGGACCGTCCCCATCAATGACAGCAAACATCTGCTCCCAACATGAAGGAGTTCTCCCTGATTACTGTCACTACCTCTGGATCGGTTCCTATCTACTTCTGTATTGTCTTCTTTCTTTGTGTTTCGATTTACTGCAGATTGTCTGCTCTTCTGAGCTTGGAAAGGATTGGAAATTCTGATCAGAGAAGTATAAAAAATGATTACTTAAATACAAACATTTACAATGTTTATGTTCTGTTGTTGAAATATTGACCTGACAATCTATAACCCTGAGTAATCTGACATTGCATAGAGAATTAGAATTTATCGTAGAAGTATTGAACGGATAAGGACCGCGCCTGGGCGCAATCATGCTGGGGTTTAGTGGGACGTTTCAAGGGGACTACTCATTTTTCCCATCAAAAGGCGGAGCCCAGGGACTCACAGTACCACTAAAAACCCCCATTCCCGGGGGCCCTATGAAAAAAATAAAAAAATTATTTACTCACCTTCCGGCTTCTTTGCCCCGCAGCTCCGTCTTCTGCTCTTCGGCTTGGGTCATCAGTCGACCCGGCGCTTTTGTCACAGCCTCATTCTCAAGGTATGTTTGCTTCATAATACATCAAATCAAATGGTAGCTTTCCTTTAATCTATTGCACCTATTATTCTGTATCAAAATGGAAGTGGACATTAACCAGGTGCAACATTGTAGAATGTGTTACATAAGTCACCACATCACATGTTGAGTGCAGCTCTGGAGTATAATACAGGATGTAACTCAGGATCAGTACAGGATAAGTAATGTCATGTGTGTACACAGTGACTGCACCAGCAGAATAGTGAGTGCAGCTCTGGAGTATAATACAGGATGTGTTACTCGGGATCAGTACAGGATAAGTAATGTCATGTATGTACACAGTGACTGCACCAGCAGCAGAATAGTGAGTGCAGCTCTGGAGTATAATACAGGATGTAACTCAGAATCAGTACAGGATAAGTAATGTCATGTATGTACACAGTGACTGCACCAGCAGCAGAATAGTGAGTGCATCTCCTGGATTATAATACAGGAATGTAACTCAGGATCAGTACAGGATAAGTAATGTCATGTATGTACACAGTGACTGCACCAGCAGCAGAATAGTGAGTGCAGCTCTGGAGTATAATACAGGATGTAACTCAGGATCAGTACAGGATAAGTAATGTCATGTATGTACACAGTGACTGCACCAGCAGCAGAATAGTGAGTGCAGCTCTGAGGTATAATACAGGATGTAACTCAGGATAAGTACAGGATAAGTAATGTCATGTATGTACACAGTGACTGCACCAGCAGCAGAATAGTGAGTGCAGCTCTGGAGTATAATACAGGATGTAACTCAGGATAAGTACAGGATAAGTAATGTCATGTATGTACACAGTGACTGCACCAGCCTAGTGCAGTCAACTGTGCACCATAATGACATTACTTATCCTGTACTGATCTAGTTAATCACTGTCTTATACTCCAGAGCTGCACTCACTGATTCTCTGCTGGTGTGCAGCACTGTGCTACATACATGGGACATTACTTACCGTACTGATCCGAGTTAACATCCTGTCTATACTCCAGAGCTGCACTCACTATTCTGCTGCGGTGCAGTCACTGTGTACATACTAACATTACTTATCCTGTACTGATCCTGAGTTACATCCTGTATTATACTCCAGAGCTGCACTCACGATTCTGCTTCGGTGCGTCACTGTACATACATGACATTACTTATCCTGTACTGGATCCGAGTTACCTCCGTATTATACTCCAGAGCTGCACTCACTATTCTGCTGGGTTGCAGTCACTGTGTACCTACAGACATTACTTATCCTGTACTGATCCGAGTTACATCCTTTATATACACCCAGAGCTGCACTCACTATTCTGCTGGGTGCAGTCACGTGTAATACATGACATTATTATCTGTACTGATCCGAGTTACATCCTGTATTATACTCCAGAGCTGCACTCACTATTCTGCGGCGGTGCAGTCACTGTGTACATACATACATACTTATCCTGTACTGATCCCTGAGTACATCCTGTATTATATCCAGAGCTGCACCACTATTCTGCTGTGGTGCAGTCACGTGTACATACATGACATTACTTACTGTACTGATCGAGTTACATCCGTTTATACTCCAGAGCTGCACTCATATTCTGCTACTGGGGCAGTCACTGGTACAACATGACATTACTTATCCGTACCGATCCTGAGTCATCCTGTATTTACCCCAGAGCTGCACCAAATTATGCTGCTAGTGCAGTCACTGTGCACATACATGACATACTTATCCTGTACTGATCCAGAGTTACATCCGCTTATACCCAGAGCTGCAATCCACTATTCTGCTTAAGTCATGTCATGTATGTACACGTGCTGCACCAGCCAGAATAGTTAGCTGCAGCTCTGGAGTATAAGACAGGATGTAACTCGGATCAGTACAGGATAGTTAATTCATGTATGTGCACAGTGACCGCACCACAGCAAATAGTGAGTGCAGCTCTGGAGTATAAGACAGATGTAACTCGGGATCAGTACAGATAAGTAATGTCATGTATGTACCCAGTGACTCGCAACCACAGCTAATATTGAGTGCAGCTCTGGAGTATAATGCAGGATGTAACTCGGGATAGTACAGGATAAGTAATGTCATGTATGTACACAGTGACTGCACCAGCAGCAGAATAGTGAGTCAGTCTGGATATAACAGGATGTAACTCGGATCAGTACAGGATAAGTAATGTCATGTATGTGCACAGTGACTGCACTAGCAGCATAATGAGTGCAGCTCCCTGGAGGTAAATACAGGATGACTCAGGATCAGTACAGGATAAGTAATGTCATGTGTGTACACAGGTGACTGCCCCAGTAGCAGAATAGAGTGCAGCTCTGGAGTATAAACAGGATGTAACTCCGGATCAGTACAGCTAAGTAATGTCATGTATGTACACGTGACTCTGCACCACAGCAGAATAGTTGGTGCAGCTCTGGAGTATATACAGGATGTACTCGGGATCAGTACAGGATAAGATGATATGTTATGTAAGCACGTGACTGCACCAGCCGCAGAATAGTGAGTGCAGCTCTGGAGTATAATACAGGATGTAACTCGGATCAGTACAGGATAAATAATGTCATGTATTTACACGTGGACTGCACACCAGCCAGAATAGTGAGTGCAGCTCTGGAGTTAATATGGATGTAACTCGGGATCAGTACAGGATAAGTAATGTCTGTAGTAACACGTGACTGCAACCCCAGCAGAATAGTGAGTGCAGCTCGGAGTATAATACGGAGTTGTAACTCGGATCAGTACAGGATAAGTAATGTCATGTATGTACAAGTGACGCCCCGTAAGCAAATGTGAGTGCAACTCTGGAGTATAATACAGGATGTAACTCAGGATCAGTACAGGATAAGTAATGTGTATGTACAACAGTGACTGCACCGCAGCAGAATAGTGAGTGCAGCTCTGGAGTATAGACAAGGATTTAACTCGGATCAGTACCGGTAATGTACTGCCCATGTATGTGCACAGTGACTGCACACCAGCAGCAGAATAGTGAGTGCAGTCTGGAGTATAAGACAGATGTAACTCGGGATCAGTACAGGATAAGTAATGTCATTATGGTGCACAGTGACTGCACTAGGAGAGAATAGGAGAGGAAAGGAGAGAATAGGAGAGGAAAGGAGAGAAGAGCAGGGAATAGGAGAGGAAAGGAGAGAATAGGAGAGGGGAAGAGGGAATAGGAGAGGAGAAAAGAGAGGAGGGAAGAGGAGAGGAGAGGAGAAAAGAGAGAGGAGAGAAGAGGAGAAAAGAGAGAGGAGAGAAGAGGAGAAAAGAGAGGAGAGAAGAGGGCGAAGAGGAGAGGAGAAAAGAGAGGGGAGAAAGTGAGGAATAAATGGAGAATTACAAAAAGACAAAGGGAGAGAGAAGACGACTAGAGATTGGAATAGAAATAAGAAGAGATGAATATTTACAGACAGACGAGAACCATAGAGAGGACTTAGGTGAGATAGGTCTGGCAGACATGTTGGATAGATACCCCTTTGCATATAGCCACAGCTTCCTTGGACATGGACTTGGGATAGGCTACGTTGTGCTCCATGATGGACTGGAATAGTTCATCCTCATCTTCCCCCTCAAATGGAGCCTGTAATAGAGGAGGTAGAGGACGGGTGATGTCACCACATGACGTAGTGATAATACATGACACAGGAGTATAGAGGGGTGACCACCTGCCCGGCCAGCATCTCGTAGAGGAGGATACCGAAGGCCCACCAGTCCACCGACTTCCCGTACGGTTGGTAAGCGATGATCTGTAACACAAAGATAAAAGCGCTGACCACCGATATCTCACGATACATAACGTACAAGATCTGGAAACAACAGCAAGGGGGGTACAGAGATGTGGTGGCTGCCTCCAGACCTGGGCACAGATCTCTAATGATTATGTATTTTACTGTAAAGTTACAGAGGAGAGGTTTCATTCTGAGACCAAACTCCACCGCTCCTTAAAATCTCCCTCATGCAATTTTGTATGAATTAGGATTAAAGTTGCAAAGGGTTCACCCTGTAACCCAAACCTCTCCCTAATCCCTTCCCAGAATAAGTTGGTGTTATTATTGCAGCTGTTGAGGGCTCAGTTGTGATCTGTACAGATCTGATATGAGGAGGAAGAGCAGTGACCTGCGGACCCCACTGTGACATACTGCCCACCCTGCTCTATACGCTACCAGGCCCCCCAGTGCTTTATAACTCTGCCACACATTAACATCCAGTGTGGGGCATGTGCCACAATCCTGACAAGTGGTCTGGGCCCCAGGGACAGAGGCAATAGGTCAGGATTCTACGAATATACTGTATAAACACTGTATCTACCTCTGGAGCGATGTAGTCGGGGGTCCCACAGAAGGTTTTCGTTGTTACCCCATCCCATATGTTCTCTTTGCACATGCCGAAGTCTGCAATCTTGATGTGTCCTTCTGAGTCCAGCATGACATTGTCCAGCTTCAGGTCCCTGCAAAGAGAAGGTATAACATAGGAGCGGAGGTCGGAGGGGATATAATGATAGGTCCGGCTGTAGGGAACTGCAGCAAGTTGCAGAAATTAGGGTGTCATGGGTCACAATGCCCCTCCTGTATTCAGATGTATTGGCCGATGATGCATATTTGCTGTAATATAACAAAAATTATCCCAATTTTTTTGTGTATATACAATGCAGACCATTGAGTTCCCATGGTTACAGACTACAAACAAACCATGTGTAGTCAGATCTTGCAATGATACTCCTTTTAGTTGAAGTTGATGAAATATGGAAGAGAGTTTACCCCTCTTAAAGGATAGCAATCTAAAGTGTGCGGGTCTGGGCTCTGGGACCCCCCACTCATCTGGGGAATGGTGGTCCTAATCCCAATTATTGGTGGAGCGACAGGAGAGCTCCAGTTAATGGCTATGGTAGTGACAGCTTTCAGTCCTCTCACATACATAAGTCATGTAGCAGGACCTGCCGCTTCACCAATCAGTGGACACAGGACCCCCATTCTATTGATCAGAGGGGGTTCCGGTATTTTGGAGAATAAACTATTAAACATTAGCAATGACAGGAGACTCCAAGGGATAGATGGAAACTATTCGACACTATGGAACCTCAATAGAGACACAGCTCTGCTACATGTGTACAGGAGAGTCTGTACACTACACCTTCCCGTAGATGATATTTATCAGACACATCCGAGAAGGAGGAAGAATGGAGCTGTGCTGTTTGTGTGGGAGTAAGTGGGAGAGTAACCTCAACCCCACAAACTCTACTCTATATGTGAGACTCCGCTTCACATCACCACAGCATCTCCATGTGTTACTGTCCTGGATCAGACATGGCCTCAACTACAGGGAAAGCATCCCACGTCTTATTAGAGGCTGGGGAGGCTTTACAGGTACCAGAGATACCAATAGATGTTCTGCTGCTCAGGTGTATAATACAGGATGTAACTCAGGATCAGTACAGGATAAGTAATGTCATGTATGTACACAGTGACTGCACCAGCAGCAGAATAGTGAGTGCAGCTCTGGAGTATAAGACAGGATGTAACTCGGGATCAGTACAGGATAAGTAATGTCATGTATGTACACAGTGACTGCACCAGCAGCAGAATAGTGAGTGTAGCTCTGGAGCATAATACAGGATGTAACTCAGGATCAGTACAGGATAAGTAATGTCATGTATGTACACAGTGACTGCACCAGCAGCAGAATAGTGAGTGCAGCTCTGGGGTATAATACAGGATGTAACTCAGGATCAGTACAGGATAAGTAATGTCATGTATGTACACAGTGACTGCACCAGCAGCAGAATAGTGAGTGCAGCTCTGGGGTATAGGGAAAACTTTGTATACAAAAGTTTTAAGAATGTTCTTAAATTCTGACTCTCGTCTACGCGCCGTAGTGAAGCGCTGAGACCCACCAGGAATAAGCGGGAGAAGAAGAGAGGAATCGCTGTAAGGGGATGGGGGCGAGGCCTGGAAATTGGAGCATCCAGAAGTCATTGGGGCAAGTGTACGATACATAGAAGGGTTCTCTTTTCAAGTGAGGAATATTTTGCGACTATAAATTATGCAGCTAGGCGCCATCTTCCCAATGATTGTCGTATTATTACCACGTTCATAGTGTGTGGTCCGCAGCCAATGACACCCTGCAAAAAATGACGACTTAATACCTGGTGGATCAACGTAGTAGTATATGTGTCTTCTGTTTCATCTTCACAGATTCTATGCAGCAGAGATAGCGTTAGGGCTGCTGTTGCTGCACACTAAAGGCATGTATTACAGGTAGTCCAGATTATAGCTCAACCATGTACATCTGTTATTCACTCCAGAGCTACACTCCTATTTGCTGCTGGTGCAGTACTGTGTACATGCATGACATATACTGGTACTGATCCTGCGTTACATCCTGTATTATACTTAAGAGCTGATAATATACTGTGCTGGTGCAGTCACTGTGACATACAGACATGAATTACTATACGGATCCTGCGTTTACATCCTGCTTACCCAGAGCTGCACTCACTATTCTGTGTGGTGCAGTAACTGCGTACATACATGAAATTAAAATATCCTGTATGATCTGAGTTAAATCCGTATGATAACACAGAGCTGCACTCACATTATGCTGCTGGGCAGTCACGTGCCCCAATAATGACAGTACTTATCCTTACTGATCCTGAGGAATCTGGATTATACCCAGAGCTGCACTAACTATTGCTGCTGGTGCAGTCTGTGCACATAATGAACTACTATCATTTATGACTGGTTACATCCTGTAGTATACTCAGCGCTGACACTCACTATTCTGCTACTGGTGCAGTCAATGTTGTACATACATGAATACTTATCCTGTAATTGATTACTGAGTTACATCCTGTATTATACTCCAGAGCTGCCTCAATATTTGCGGTGTGCAGTCACTGTGTAAATACATGACTTACTTATCCGGTACTGATCTGAGTTACATCGGTAGATACTACAGAGTGCTCTCACTTATTATGATGCTGGGCAGTCACTGTGCACATACATGACATTACTTATCATGTAACTGATCCTGAGTACATTCTGTATTTACTCCAGAGACTGCTCACTATTTGCTGCTGGTTCAGTCACATGTGTACATACATGACAGTACTTATCCTGTAATGGATCACTGAGTTACATCCTGATTAAAGCTTCCTTACAGACACCTGTGATAATTGTTATAGCTGATTACCTAATCTCCCGTCACCTACATATAGTATTTACAGGTGTTAACTGATATAAATAAATAGTAAAATCAAAAAAAATGGTAAAAAATCAAAACCAACACCCATTTCCTAGAACACATATAAAAAAATCAAACAAGTAAAATCTAACTCAAAATTTGATTATTTATTCCCCGACAGGAACCAAACTGTAATGTAAAATAGCCCCCGAATGACGCCCCAATGTCGGCACTTTTTTTTAACTACTGTATTTGCACACATAAGTTAAAATAAAATTTAAAAAAGGTCTCACCTAAATGATCATCATATGAAAAAGCGTCCTCCGTTGCGCATTGTGCCGACACACTTACACACCCTTTACAATGAAACTATGAAAACATTATTGGGCTGTCAAATATGACATATAATATGACATTCTTTTTTTGGCCCCAAAAGTAAAAAAATGTTTAATAATAAACACTTATGAACCTATAAAAATGGTGTCTGCAACGATCGCACGGACCCGATGATAAGGGGAGGAGCTGTTGTTATTTCGACCCCTTAGGCAAAATGATAAAATTATAGTGTCGCGCAGAGGCGATTTCTTTGGTAATTCCTACCCCATTTGTTTGGGTTTTTTGCACAAGTACACAATATAAATGGGTCCACTAGAAGTTACATATTTGTCCGCAAAAATAAGCCCTCATATGTCTCTGTAAGTGGTAAAATTACAAAGGTACGACTCGGGGGAAATAGGGAGAATAAAACAACTAAAACAATACTAAAACAACAACTTTTCCCCAAAACTTTGCTTCCCTCTGCAGCGGCCAAATATTCCTTCTAACTATATCCCCGTCCTCGGATTTCCCCGGATCCTGGTGCCAGCGCGTACATCCCCTCTCCTGATCCAGAGGTATTTTACCTGTCACTAAGAACAGTAGCTGAATTGTAATATAATAGTATGATAAACCGCACCTGCGGCCTCATCACACGGGGCACAGGAAGGGGCACATCCTGAGCAGGGGAGGTCTACGGGAAATCAAAGAGATAATCTCCTAATCTGACGATCAAAGGCACAAACTCTGACTCATTGTCCCTGATCCAGACACAAGAGAATACAGGAGCTACTCGGTTGGAGGGGTGAGAGGATTGAAAGGAGACCAATGGTGATAAGTGCCGGGTGTGAGCGGAACAGAAACTTCAGTGGTTACATTTCATCCAATGCAAATTGTACAGATAATATCTAATCCTACATATAAAGTGGACTGAGGCTGAATTACACTCCAGAGCTGCATTCAAAGTTTTGCATTGGCTTTAGGGCAAATTATCTGTTCTTGGAATATCATGTTTATACAAGTTTTGTACAGTAATCAAAAGCAGAAAAAAACTTGCCCCATGTGAATTATAAGAATTTTGCTTAATTTTTAGGGGGTTTGTGGCTTATAAGCTGTGTCTTGTAACAACTAGGAAAATAGTGAGTGAAGAGAGTCCACCAGTGCAATGTATAATACAGGATGTAACTCAGGATCAGTACAGGATAAGTAATGTCATGTATGTACACAGTGACTGCACCAGCAGCAGAATAGTGAGTGCAGCTCTGGAGTATAATACAGGATGTAACTCAGGATCAGTACAGGATAAGTAATGTCATGTATGTACACAGTGACTGCACCAGCAGCAGAATAGTGAGTGCAGCTCTGGAGTATAATACAGGATGTAACTCGGGATCAGTACAGGATAAGTAATGTCCATGTCATGTATTACCAGTGACTGCACCCAAAGCAGCAGAATAGTGAGTGCGAGCTCCCGTGCATGTATAATACGAGTAGTACCGGATCAGTACAGATAGAATTCATGTATGTACACAGTGACTGCACCAGCAGCAGAAATAGTGGTGCAGCCTGGGTATAATACAGGATGTACTCGAGATCAGTCACAGGATCAGTACTTCATGGTATGTGACACAGTGACTGCACAGCCGCAAGATGGAGTGCAGCTCTGGAGTATAATACAGGATGTAACTCCGGGATCAGTACAGATAAGTAATTCTGTATGTACCACGTGACTGCACCAGCAGCAGAAATATTGAGTGCAGCTCTGGAGTTAATACAGGATGTAACTCAGGATCAGTACAGGATATTAATGTCATGTGATTACACAGTGACTTGCACCACCAGAATAGTGAGTGCAGCGTCTGGAGTATAATACAGGATGTACTCAGGATCAACAGGATTAGAATGTCATTATGTACACAGTGACTGCACCAGCAGCAGAATAGTGAGTGCAGCTCTGGAGTATACAGATGTAACTCAGGATCAGTACAGATACGTAATGTCATTTGTACAGGTGACTGCACCAGCGCAGAATAGTGAGTGCAGCTCTGAGTTAATACAGGATGTAACTCGGATCAGTCGGATAAGTAATGTCATGTATGTACACAGTGACTGCACCAGCAGCAGATAGTGAGTGCAGCTCTGGGAGTATAATATACGGATGTAACTCAGGATCAGTACGGATAAGTAATTCATGTATGTACACAGTGACTGCACCAGCAATCAGAAAGAGTGAGTGCAGCTCTGGGGTAGTAATACAGGATGTACTCGAGGATCAGTACAGGATAAGTAATGTCATGTAATGTACACACGTGACTGCCCCTCAGCATATATTGATTGGGCAGCCTCTGGAGTATAAACAGGATTAACTCTCGGGATCGGTACAGGATAGTAATGTCCTGTATGTACCAGTGACTGCACCTGCAGAATAGTGAGTGGCACTCTGGTATAATAAGGATGGAACTCAGGATCAGTACAGTATAAGTAATGTCGGTATGTACACCTTACTGCACACAGTAGAAAGGGAGTGCAGCGCTGGGTATAAGACAGATGTACTTCAGGATCAGTACAGGATCAGATGTCCATGTATTTACGTACACAGGGACTGCCCAGCCAGGCAGAATAGTGAGTGCAGCTCTGAGTATATACAGGATGTAACTCAGGAATCCGTCAGGATAAGTACTGGGTATGTATGTACACAGTGATGCACCCGCAGCAGAATTCCTGAGTTGCAGCTCTGGGGTATAATACAGCGATGTATCAGGAGCAGTACAGGACAAGTAATGTCATGTATGTACACAGTGACTGTCACCAGCAGCAGAATATGTTAGTGCAGCTCTGAGTATAATACAGGATGTACCTAGGATCAGTACACGGATAATAATGTCATGTATGTCCAAACCAGTGACTCACCAGCAGCAAAAATAGTTAGTGCCGCTCTGGAGTATAATACAGGATTAACTCAGGATCAGTACATGGATACGTATGTCATGTATGTACACAGTGACTGCATCCAGCAGCAGATAGTGAGGTCATCTTCTGGAGTAATAATACAGGAAATGTAACTCAGCATCATACAGGATCCGTACTGTCCTGTATGTACAAGTGTTGCACCACAGCGAATAGTGAGTGCAGCTCGGGGTATAATCAGGGGTATCAGGATCAGTACATGATATTAATGTCATGTATGTACACAGTGAACAAAACCAGCACAGAATACTGAGTGCAGCTCTAGGGTATAACACAGATGTAACTCGGGTCAGTACAGGATAAGTAAGGTCTGTATGTACACCTTAGACTGCACCAGCACAGAATAGGGAGTGCAGCTCGAGGGTATAACAACAGGATGTTAACCAGGGACTCAGGGTCAGTAACTAGGATAGTAATGTCATGTATGTAACGACAGTGACTGCACCAGAAATAGTGAGTGCAGCTCTGGGATATAATTCCTGGTTGTAACTATTGATCAGGAGAAATTATACGTAAGTAATAAATAAAAGTTCCATGGTACAATATTCTTTATTATAGTTTCTCAGTTTTCCATAACTTTCCAGTGGAGATTACTTCTTTATTTCCTTTCCCACTTTCTCTTCGGACATTATGAATCTTGGCTTGTAATGAACGGATCAAATCCTTTTGGTGGAATAGAAAATCACCATTTGGCGGCAGCAGCGTTCATCATGTGGCTTGTTTGCTCTCTTCTTTCCCTTTTTCTGTGGATGGTTCTTGTGGATACTGTAATTTTTTTCTGTTGTTCACAGTTATCCAAAAATTTTATTGGCTATTTTCAAAGAGACCCACAAATTTTTTTTTTTCTTAAGATTTTTCTCTCCTGTATATTTTAACTGTTTTGGTGATGGGAGTTTTATCTTATTCCTCTGTGGTAAAAAAAAAAAAAAAAAACACCCTGCTGTAAGTGACACAAGTCATTACAGAGTTTTATACGATTTGTCGCTTGGCTGCGGTGTTCTCTATGGATACTTTGTTGCGTAAGGGCAGGGGTGGAGAGGCAAACTGTGACACAAAGCAATTTTATTGAGTTTCATATCCTCCAGATGGGAACATGACAGTACATGGGGCACTTATTCCCGGATCACGGAGGTCTGTTTGTGTGAGATAGATACTTTGTGTAGTGACAATGGGTCCATTTACCTCTTCTTTCCTTTTTCCCGGGGGTTTATCGGCCCCAATCCTGTCAAACATGAGGTTAATCTGCCGGCCCCTTGTTTTTGATGTCTCGGCTCACCTGAATGAGGTTTTAGGAGCGTGTCGAGCATGTGGTCTGCTCAGATGGTGTTTCTTTTTGCAGCGATCTTGAGTCTGAGTCACTGGATGTGATGTACAGACCTGGCGACTGGACCCAACCTCAAAGTTTAATGTGTTCCCATCTACCTGGACGACACATTAATCTCAGAGGTGAGTGCCAACTTGTATGTGTAGGCAAGACTGTATACCGATAATTCTGCACCCCCCTGGGGACGCCCTCCCAGAAAGCTCTGGGGTGGAATCCCCCCCCTCCCATTCCACTTAGGACACCCCACCCCCCTTCAAAGACTTTGGCTAATCATCTTTTATTAAGACTATTTTCCAAAAGCTCCAATAGCAGAAGAAGTCTTTCCTTACTTTCCAGTTTGTCATAATTGGGCATGAGAAATTTTACCCACAATTCTCGTAAATTACACAAGTTAAATCTTGTAGACACGAATTTGCTCTATCCCCCCCCCCCCTTCCATTGAACTCAAAAAAACTTTCTTAAGTGAGAACATTCATTGAAGTTACAGACACATTGTATACATAGTACTAATTTCATTAGCAGTGTTATGATGAATTTCTTTAATCCGATAGGCTGAGGGAGGGGCACAACATGGCAAATTGTTGGATTGTTGGTGCCCAGATTACAAAGCCTTTGCTAATAATAAGACCCCTAGTGATAATTTATAATAATATAGGCATTTATAATTATAGGCATCAAAAAAAAATCTAACACTTCTAGTCTTCAACTTGTCTTCCTTCTTCATTTCTTTGAGTAAGAAGGGAACCTGTCATCAGCGTTCTACACCACTAAACTAGATATGAAATGTCGCTTTCTAGCACATCCCTAAAATTTACTAAACTTTTTATACCGTAACAGTCGCTAATCCAAAGCCATGCAAATTAGATTAGTAAGAGTAACTATTACCTTGGATGAGTCACTTGAAAAAGGCAGTAGGAGTAGCATCACTTCATCATCAATGTTGGGCTCTGTCGCAGCTATAGCCATGGTTTTAACTACTTAACTGCCATTAATAAAGATGAGAAGCGCGTTTTCTCGTGATTTTGGTTCTGTGGCTCTATATAACCAACGAAGGAATTTCCAAACTATGTTCTTAACTGTCTGTCTTCTATCTGTTGTTTTTGTGTTTCTATAGTTCATATATTTTACAATCTTATAACATTTGTTTTCCGATCCTTTTATTGAAATTTTTTGCAATATATATAATGTATCAGGAGCAAACAGTCCTGTAAAATTCACAAGTTTTACAATCGGACTGTCACTTAGTGCTCTCGCCCGCGATCCCCTGTCCCTCTGTTGCACCCCAGCTCCATCTTGCTGCGCCCGTCCTCCTACCCCCGGCGCGGGCCTTGCCGTGCGGCCTCCCCGCGTCCTTAGGCGCGTCACACTGGCTTGTCAAAATTTAAAGGTCCGACAGCACCCGCTGATTGGTGTGCTTGCTGAACACCTCCACCTTATAATCCGTCACCCTCCTTCCTGCCCTGCCGGATCTCTGTGTCCTACGCTTCGAAAAAGCTTCCCAGTGATATGCCTGCGTTCCTGTGTTTCCCTGTCTTCCTGATTTCCTTGCGTCCCCTTTGCCTGTGGTTCCCATCTTTCCCCATTTTGACTGGACCTCCCTGTTTGCTGACCCGGAGTGGGAACTTTGACCTTTGCATCGTCTGCTGTCAGACCCTTACCCTGTGGCTGGACCTGACCACGAGACTGTCTCCTCTCCCTTAGGTACCGTCGAACTCGCTGCCCTCCACAGGCTAGTCTCACCTGGTGGAACGACCACTTGGATTCTGGTCACCAGTGTCGCTAGTACCACCTCCCCCGGTGGTCCAAGGTCCACTCATCCTGAATCCGGACACAGATCTGTCAGAGTAATTGTCCAAAGCGAAACAAGAAATGGGTGGATACACTTTCCACAACCAATGTGGGCCGAAATATCCCACGTAACATGGAGGGTTAGGGAGGCAGGTGGTGAGGACTTCAGGGATAAGAGAGAGGGGAGAAAAACTGTAACTTTGTTATCCCAAGAAGTCGTTGAAGAATATTAGGCCCAGTCCTCCAACCCTGGGCAAGAAGCCTTTCTTTAATCACCCACATACTATGAGTTTTACCCATTTTATTATACCACCTACTGTGAAATTTACATTGACATTAGCAAGTCATAATGAAATTTTCCTACTGCATTGAAATATGAACCTTCTTTCAAGAAATCCTGATATATTTGAAGAGAGATTCTCCTCTTTACATGACAACAGACCCTAGCGCTAGGTTTTTCATACCCTACCCTAAGCGGCCCCCCTAGTTCTTGGTGTCAAGTGAGTTTCTCAATATGTCAGTATGACCTTGACTTCCTGTATATTACATATATTACATTGTAACCGGTTTATTACCCTCACGCAGAACTGAAATCATCTACAATTGGGTATTTCCTTCAGAGTTGATTTGCCTTGCTCTAGTACCCTCATGATGCTTCTAAAGGTCTAACCGCAGAGCAATCAGCCAGAGGTGGCACAGCCTACATATAAGTGTTCCTTGTTACAATCCTTCATCCTGGTGGTAGATTCCTTTAAAAAAAAAAAAAACAAATTATATATATATAATACGAGAAGGCAGCAGCACTCCAGTAGTAGATTTTAATCATGGTGATCTTTATTAGATGTCAACGTTTCGGTGTATCCACCTTTTTCAGCATTGACAAAGTGGATACACCGCAAAGTCGCATTCTGAAATAAAGATTACCCTGATTTTAAAATCTACCTACTGGAGTGCTGCTGCTTCCCTCGTATATACCACTTGGTCCTTGCACACGGACATCCAGATTGTTGCACCCAGGCCCCCCGTGTGCTGCCTTGGACTTCTCTTGGTTTATATATATATAAATTTTTTTTTTTTGTAAAATCATACACTATATCAACTGGACCTAATCACACGTTTTAAGATCCTAGATTGGGAAAGGAGTGAATAATGGTGAAATTGGGTCGGATATGGAAGGGTTGGATGTGTGGATGGGAAAGGGAGGAAAGGTCCAGAGGAGATAAGGGAACTCATATACAGGTAACCTCTTAGAAATAACCGGTTCGTTCAGAGAGGGTCCCGCAGCCCGTCGACTGCTGAAAGCCAATCCAAAAAAGTTCAGGATGAGTAAATACCTCAACTAATTTGACACTGACTTACATTGTAGACCCCAGTGGTAGATCCCCCTCCTCCGGGTACAACTTTATTACGTTACCAGTTGTGCTTAGGATAGGAATAGTATGATTTTGTGGCTAAGTTTAAGACTTACTTGCGTTTTCGGTCCAGTCTCGGTACAAAACTGCCCACACATCCAAGTGTTTCCCTCGTCCGTCTCCTGGAAAGTCGGTGCTGCTGGAGCCTGAGAACCTTGAGGTTTATTCTGCATTTTAGCCCTCGTTCTGACAATAGTTTGGCAGAATCGTGTACTCCGAGCTTTGTGGTGCTGGCCGCGGAGGTGGCGTTGGAGTGTAGAAGCAATGATTTTCAAATTCCCTCCTCCGTTTCTTTTTTGCCTTTCCTTTTGAGGATGTAGACAAAAATAAACGTGGAATTGTGTTATTTCAACCCACATTAGTAACCTCATTTAGCTTCGTCCTTTTTAAAAAAATTCCTCAGAAAATACATACGGGCCGAGAGAATTACAATGATGGGAGGGGAATTTCTGATGGTTTGCTGGTTTGCTGATTGCTATTGTTGCCCTTTGGCGGTCTCGTATCCGTGGCCGTAACGTTCCAAGGTTAAGGCAAAAGCTTAAAGGGAAGGTTTGTTCAAAAAGAACTTTTTATAGAAATAGAGTTATACTAAAAATAAACCAATTTTTTTGTAATTTCTGCTTTTAAGTTTTTGGTTTCGTCCATTTTATATCTGTAATAACTTGACCGTGCAGCTGTGAGATGGGCTCTGACATCAAGCCTCTCTTATGTGAGTAATCCTTGGGATCGCTACTCATTAATCACTTTTTGTCGAAGCTATCATACCGTTTACTCCGTTACAAACGCCGCCTATGCAAGTGGTTGTACAAGGACACACACTCTTAAGGTTGTTACCCATCTGAGTTCCTGTTCTTTCCTGGGTACTTATTTGAAGGGGAAACAGTTTACAAATACCTATGAAATAGTAAAAAATTGCTGCGGAAAAGACTTGGGGATTTGGTGGACTGTAAACACACAAGCTCAAAAACCATTGCCAGCAGCTGCTGCAAAGCCACTACAACGAAATGGATGGTTTGGAGAGAAGGATAGATGACATGATAAGGACAAGGTATACAGACACACTGTAATACTGTATACAGCATTGTGACCCTGTGTAGAAGGACATGAACTACAGACTTCACATTGGAACGGGTCGGATTAGAGTACAATGTAATTGAGTTATGGATTACCGCAGACGACGGATTATCAACATATTGTACATTGTCAGCACTGGAAAAGTTTAGGAATCTTAGTATCTGTTTCACACCTAAATCCGGTGCCACACTCATACTAGAGGATAGATTGCTTTTATCATCACTCGGCCCTGTCACAAGCCTGCTTCTGTCGTGCGTTGTATATATTAGACGTTCCAGCAGTTTTGAGGGCTTTTGTGTGTTTTTTGTGCTGTTCCTGGATCACATATGTCTTTCGACTGCATTTATAACATTTATTCAGGGGCACTTTTTTGTGTTTTTTTTTTATTTTTACGCGTTCACTTGTGCAGAATAAGTAACTGAAGTTGTGTCACTCAGTCTTTACAAGAGATGCTATAATAAAACAGTTTTTCATTGAAAAAACCCTCTTTGGAAGAGGGAATGTTATAATATTGTGTTGGGGGAGCTTTATCAAGCTGTCTTGAAAGTCCAGAATATATTTCTATTTGCCCATGGCACCCAATCAGCTAACCCTTTCAACATATTCATGGAGCACTTGTAAAATGAAAGCTGACAGCTGTGATTGGTTGCCAGGGCAACTAGAAATATTCTGACTTTCAGACAAGCCTTTATAAATCTGCCCCATTTAATCTTATCTATATTTTACTTGTTTTTTTAATTTTTCACATATTTTTGCTTTTTTAAAAGGGACATTCAGCAAATTTTCAACAAATTACAGCTATTGGCAGGTTCCCCTAGACCCCATTAACTAAGGACACTTTCTTGAGTCAGGAGGCGAGAGTTTAACATTGGTCAAGCTTTTCCTGAATTAGAAAGCCCCCTTTAGTGTAATTGATGCGTCCAGAGACCTCATGATCGAGATCTCCCTCTCCTATGCATTCACATGGTAGGGGGTTTAAGATGCAGGGGAGGTTGACTTCAATGCCAACCTCCGTCTCACCTGACTTATACATCTATACCTCCAAGTAGATTTTCTGGATGATCACCCACACTGGTTCATGAGGAAAACGATCTTGAAGCTCAACTGCTTGACAATTGCTGTTTCAACTGCTATGACAACATACTGGCAGATTATTATGCAATTTCCGACGACAGGTGAATTGCATCTGAGTTTACAAAATGACTTTTTTTTAAACTCGACTTTCCGGGTGGCAGGCGCACATGTGCTCCTCTCCCAATGCCCTTCAACACCCGCCACTGACCCGATTGGTCCCCGTGTTTTTTTTAAATTATAGTCATAGTGGTGCGTCTCTCTCCCGCAAATGATTGAGCTTCAGTCTAAGGGATCAAAACCGCATACCTATGCAAAAATATGACTGTGCCCACCGGGGGTGATAACTTTCTTGTGACATAAAGCACATTAGCATGGATTACCATGTGACGGTTTTGACCCACTTGGCCTTTGCGAAACACGATATTTGATAGGAATTAGTGAAGTGTAGAGGCGCTGGTGTCTATCTTGCATGCTTGCACTCGAGCTTTCGCTCAGAGTAACGCTTGATTTGTTCACTATTTCTCCTAAGAGTTCATCCTCAATGTTATCAAAAGACCCTACTGTATATCCTATGTATAAGCCGAGGTTTTCAGCACACCAAAAAAGTGCTAAAAAACCTCACCTTCGGCTTATACACGAGTCGATTAAAAAAATACTTAATACTCACCCTCGGGCGTCCGATGCTCGCGCGGCTCCACGATGTTTGCACGGTCTTTGTTATCCGTCCGCGCATACTAATTATGCGGAGCGCTGATGACTCAGAGTATGCACTGGCCCGGGAGATGGCATGGACATGCCCTGCCGGCTGACAGAAGACCAAAGAAAAGAAAGGAGCCCGCCACCGACATCGGGGACGCGCTGATCAGCAGAACACCGGAGGTGAGTTGTAAGTTTTATTTTTTTTTCAAGTGCTGGGTGGGTCTCGCTGGCTGTAATACTAAGGGGGTTGGCAGGCTATATACTACAGGGTACAGGGGGCTGCTGGCTGTATACTACTGGGAGCTGGCTGGCTTTATACTACGGAGCGTCTGTCTTATACTACTGGGAGCTGTCTGGCTGTATACTACTGAACTGGCTGCTGTATACTATTGGGAGTGGCTGGCTGTATACTACTGGGATCTGGCAGGCTGTAACTACTGGAACTTCTGGCTGGGTGTATACTACACGGGGCTGGCTTGCTATGTACTATGGGGCAGGGGCTGGCATGCTATTACTTGGGGGGTGTTGTGACCAATGTTATTTCCCACCCTCGGCTTATACTCGAGTCAATATTGTTTTTCCATTTTGTGGTAAAATTAGTCCTCGGCTTATACTTGGTCGGCTTATTAACTCCAGTATATTACGGTAAGTTAGTAAAACTTTCCAGTTAAACCTCCTGTTAAAATTATTCTTCACAGTACTGAGAGAGTCATATATTTCTTTAAACTGATGATGTTCTATTTTGTGGACCAACAATTAATTTTGCTACATATTTTGGTGGTTTTTATGTATTTTTTGGGGAAAATGGTAACAAATAATAATTTGTTTGTTTAGATTATATTGATTCTATATTAGTTTTACTTTTCTCTGGCATGGTTACTTTCTCTGTTTTTCTGTAGGTAGACTGTGTTTTTTTTCCGGATGGTCTCTAGTTTTTTTATATGTATCATTTTAGAATAGGTACAACTATTTTGATTTACTTTTTAGCTCTGTGTTGGGGAGGCAATAGTCACAAAAACCTTAATCTGCTTTTTGCTTCCCTTGTCATTTGTCTTACCTTGTATCGAATACTGATAAACGTACAAGCTCACCCCCAGTTGGGGTCAGGAATTGTGTTCCGCTCTCCATCGCCATCAGCTGTATCTTCTCCCCAGAACGTTTGTCTTCTCCGCACTCGTATCGATATATCAGGGCTTTCAATCTTGTATCATTATTCCTCGTTTTAGTAACTCCCTTTGTTACAGAACATCTTCAGATGCCCGTGTCGGTTAAGGTGAGTAGAAATCTGTGTGCAAGGAACTTGACGGGAACTAGGTAGGGAAGTGGTAACGATATACTTGTCCAACAAATAGACACGACACAGTACGGCTTCCCCAATTGTGTCGATTATGAAAGGTGGCAAAACTTTTACATTTCTAAGGGATCTAAACTTGGGGGCAGCTTGAAACTAATTTTTAAGTGGCCCACCGTTGGTGTCCTACTAGGTCTTGATCACATATCTCGTAATTTTGTTTTATGCCTCAGCTAGATTCTGGTGGCCACAGATTGCCAGTACAGTAAATGGCGAGATCCTAAAACTTGCATTTGTAGAGACCGGTGACCCCTTGCTCAGCAGTGACCAACAATCAACCTTCATAAAACCAACAGAGAGAGAGGGAAGGTGGCAGCTTTCTGTATCCCTGTGCTATTAATAGATAGATCATGACGTAGATAAAATCCAGGTACCTTGTCCAATGTCCACGTAATTGTCCCCTGGTGCTCCTGCGAACCCAGTTCTGATCGCAGGTGCACCCGGGTGCCCGTTTGCCCCCTCTCGCTGGCATCTCAGCTCACCACTGCCATGCCCAGCGATGGTGCTTCTCTTCAGCACATACTTCCCAGCCTGTTAGGGTGCGCGCGCGCGCTGGCCCGCCTTTTTAATTTAAAGGGCCCCGCACCGCTGGCCACCTTACTACCTATTTATATGCTAAGCCTCTTCTGTGACTCAGCCGGATCTTTGTTGCCTCATAGCCTTAGAGAAGCTTTCTCTGTGCCCTGTGCGATTATCCTGATTTTCCTGTTGTGACCTCGATCCCGTTCTGCACCTCGCTCCGGTGCTGCCGGCCGACCTTCGCTATGTTTTTCCGTGGTTCCGATCCTGTTGCTGCCTGTCCTTGACCATCCTGCCTGTCCCCTGACCACGGGGTTTGCCTGAAGAATCTGTACTTTCGCCTTGGCCGCCACTGCAAACAAAGTCCACCTTGGCACGCCTGATGGTACCCCGTCAAACGCCGCAACAAGTCCAACTGCTTTGCCGTAGGCTCTGTGATAACTGGTTGCCATTAGACTCCGCTCCCAGGTGTCCGCCTTTACTGGTGGTACAGAGGATCCAATACCTCTGACTCTGCACAGTAATCAGTAGGAGGAATATTACAAGTATAAGGCAAAAATGGTAATCTTGGAGAGCCAACTGAAACTTTGTCAAATTTGCTTCCCACGGATTAACTTGTTTATTTAATTGGGAGACATTTGTGTCTTTTATTTGTGGCACGCAAAAGGCAAGCGCGAAGGAGAATCCGTAAGGAACGTCATGAGGCCTGTCACCTATCGGCTAAAACCAATCCCTGGCTGTACTTTGGGCTTGTATTAAGGGAGGGGAAAAAAAAATAGAGTCAGATTATGATTTGTGATTAGCCTACTGCTGCTTCATGTCTGAAACTACAGACGGCTGAGAGTTTGGAATCATATGATTGAATACATTGTTAAAAATAAATCAATAAAGTTTTCTACGTCAGCGTCCACGATACCGTAGCACTGGATAAATCGCTTTAATGCTTTCATCGTCGAATTTGACAACAAGAACACAGACTGTTTACAATGTACCAGTACAGCGGTCCCCCTACTTAAGGACAACACCCGAACTTACATACAACCCTATTTACAGACGGACCCCCTGCCACTGTTTACCCCCGCTGGTGAAGCTCTCGGAATGCTTTACTATAGTCCCAGACGCAATGATCAGCTTAAGATGTCTGGTAATTAGCTGACTTGATAATCTCTGGTCCAATCACACCAAAAATTTTTTGAACCTCCAATTGGTCCACTCTGGGGCAAAAGAAAAAAAATTGTCTAAACTTCCTTATAAAATATACAGTTTCGACTTACGACACATTCCACTTAAGAACAAACCTCCAGACCCTCAGCTGTAATGTAACCCGGGGCCTTGCCGTACTATATATTAGCAGTAATATGTTTTTGTAGGTTTCCCATTTGTTTCGCGGCCATCTCATACATAACCACAAGTGGATACCACCCTTCCTTCCCCTGTAATTTATCTCCGTTTTTTTTCCGCAAATTTGTCTTTCGAATCAAGATCTCTTGATTGTCCTCATAAAAAATCTGACCTCATTCCATCCTGCTCAGCGTTTGTTTTCTCCACATCACTCTCCCCTAATCTTGGGATGTCAGCAATTCTAAATAATTAACACCCCGAGGCATCTGATATAATATACGCACAACAATGAAATGTCTCGTCTTTCATTTGCCCCAAGTGATGTTCCGCTGTAGCCAATGACTTAGTTGGGCGTGAAAATAGGTTAACCTTGATATATTACAATGTGACATTACGTATAATAATTGCCTGTTGTAAAAGTACGAATATGGCCATGATTATTAGATTAAATAACCCCCTTCCCATCTATTAATTACATTTATGAGTCGGGATGGTCCTGTGTTGTAGGCTCATTCCTGCTGTCTGGATCAAAATAACAGAAGGATCAGGTAATTAGGTAGATAAATTAACACCGATCCACTGGGTCAAATGTCTTATTACCGCCCCATCGGGCTTCCTCGCCCATGAATAAGCAAATGTTTTTTTTGATGCAGATTATACCATCTCCATGTGTGTGTGCTATGTCTCCTTAAATGGCTGCGTGGGATTTATGGCAATAAATATACTTCATGCCATCCTCGTCATAATTTATAGATTTCATGTCATCTTCTGTCCTATGAAACTAATCATATCAGAGGTCCCTTAGGTCCCTTGGGGATATTAAGCGCCAAGATTTTTGGATACTGCTACTATTGCCTAGTAGCTATTCTTTTTACTCCCTTTTTATTTTGCGTTAGTGTTGTGTCCTATTTTTATTGTTTTATAACTTGACTATTGTATTTTTTTTGTACACTGTTAACTTTTTGTATATAAATTAAAATTTTTCGACGTAAGGATTTTGTAGTCAAATGCATAATTGTTGTACTTTTAATCGTAACTGGGTTTTATGAAATTGTTCAGGACTTATGTAGTCGGCGGTATTTGGCTAAATAAATTATTAAATTAATTATAGGTAATGGCAGCAAGCCAGTGATGAATTTAATGTGAGTGCCATGATAGGAGAGAGACTTAGAGTACAGGCAACCATCTTGAATAGGTGGACGGGGCTTTATGTGCTAAATTTGAGGCTTGCTAGCTTAGGTGCACCCCGTGACGTCACTACAGATTGGGAGGTTCGTCACAATGCCCATTCTAATGGACCCAACATTCGCCCTATCAGTAACCCTATCAGTATATCCATAGGTGTTCTTTACAGCCAGAGGATGAAGCCAACACTGGTGTTACTACTTTGAGGCTTCCTTCATAGTTCTCCTGGCCAACCACTTTATGTTAGACTGACCGAAATCGTTTAGGGTATAGACAAAGTCCATACCTAATTTCCATTCATCCCACTTCCCTAACTGCATGTCAGGATCGGGGTTAGTGGCCCACTGAACCACTGTAAGCGATGACATAAGCTAACACCTGGGAAGGATCTAAGTCTAAGGCTTTCAACCAGAGCCTCTGCAAATCGGGTTGGACTTGTGCAGTGGGATACCCACCAGATCACTCCAAAGGTGCAACTTTGCTCTGGTGAGTCATGATGCAGAATCTTGGTCTGGGACAGCAGGCGGTCTGACCGCAGCACAGGACAACGTCATAGGCAGACAGAAGGTCGGGCGTGGCAGTGAGAATTGTAATCTGGAACGGAACCAACGTGAATTCAACAAACACGCACAGGGTATAGGGAAGAAGCTTCTTCATGGAACGCGTCACAACGCTGTGTCAGGGAATGTGGGAAGAGGCTGGCTATTTATTTAACCGTTAAGGACGGCCCCTTTCCTTTTTTTCATGTCCATTTTTCACTCCCCACCTTCAAAAAAAATCTATAACTTTTTTTAGTTTTAACACGTAAGGAGATGGGTGTGGCCTTGTTTTCTCTGCGTAACAAATTGCACTTCCTAATGAGGTATTAAATATTCCATGGCCATGTACTCTCGGAGCGGGAAAAAATCCAATGCAACGAAATGGTGAAAAACGCATTTGCGCGCCATTTCTCTGATGTGTGGTTTAGTGTATTTTACGCTTTCACTGAGGCGCACCGCAAATGACATGTCTACTTTATTTCTTTGGGTCGTAACGATTAAGGGGATACCAAATTTGTTATAGGTTTTATAAAATGTTTTCATACATTTACAAAATTAAAACCTCCTGTACAAAAGTGTATCTTATTTTCATTTTTGCCAATTCTGGCGCTTAATACTTTTTTAGTCTTTGTGGTGTACGAGCCTGTGTGTTGTGTCATTTTTGTTGCGAATTTGATAATATTTTCAATGAATCATTTTTAGGACGTTTCGACCTTTTGATCACTTTTTTATAGATTTTTTTAGATTTTTCAAATTTGGGGGCACATTTTCTTTTCCGTTACTGGTTACCGCATTCGAAAAACCGTTATCCATATATTGGATAGAGATCGGTGCATTCTCGGACTGCGTCGATACCTAATTGTATATATTTATGATTTTTTACTGTTTTTTATATTCTATGTCGGTCTATATTTTTTTTTTTTTTAACTTTTTTTTATTTTTATTTATACTATTTTTCAGACTTCCCCTAGGATACTTAACCCTAGTTGTCTGATCGATCCTATCATATACTGCTATACTACAGTATGGGCAGTATATGGTGATTGTTCTTCCTCATTTCCTTACAATGTCATCAGCACCTTGTAATGAGGGTTAAAACGAATAGCCTTGGGTCTTCGGAAGACCGATGACGTCAACGTTGATGCGGCGAGCATAGCGCCGCTAACTGTTTTAGCTGCCGGCAGCTTTGCCGGCAGCCCCACTCGGTAAAAACACCCCGCGATCGGCCTAGCACCGATCGCGGGATGTTACCTTAAGCCTTGCTGCAATATGCCTGTGAGCCTCTCCGTGCAGCGCGACCCGCGCCGTGAATACACGGCGGGCGTCGCGAACCGTAGATTGCAAGTGACCCTCGCCAATTAGCAGCACGCTGGCCCTTTGGAAACTGTCCTAGCCAGCGGGATGCCGCGCGTCGGACTGTCGGAGTGGCGGGTCCGGACTGCAGGAGCGCGGTCCAGGTTGGTTACCTTGCCCGTAGGTCCTGGGGTATGGAGGAGGGGCACGGTGCCCTTTGACCCGGGATCTGCATTAGTAGCGCACTGCCTTGATGCCTGAGCAACGTAGCCCTGTATCGCAGGCAGCAATTCATCTGCTCTAATGATGAATTCCTTCCTTCCTCCCATACTAACAAGTCTGCTGGCCTTCCCATGGTTTTACAACCCCGTGTCCAGATGCAATAAGCTGTCCTGCCGTGTCACCCTGCTGAATTTGGACTACTATGTACCAATCATGTTCCTGATCCCAATCATATCTCAGATTCTAGCATCTGCCATACAATCTATACATTCTAGCCAGGTCAGGAGGGAAGATAAATGTTTAGTTTTGATTCTTGCTTTGTAACACCCTGAGAATGGTATTTTTTGGAAGGCTGAACCTTTCCTCTTGAACTTGAAAGACCTCTGTGGGACTATTAGGAGCTGGATGTTGTGTGGCGGTGCAAGGAGAGGGTCCGGCGTAAACATAATCTGAGTAGGTAACGTTGGCAGAAAGACCAATTTACTTTGGCGTCCCTCAAGTACGTTTATTCTTTCGTTGGTTCTTCATTATGTAGAGGAAATGAAACATCAGACCGTGACTCACTGTGTATTATGTAATTAACAAAGATGTGAGCATAGTAAGTGCAGGGAGTACACAGTACTTGTATATGACCTAATGGACAAAGACCACCCATATGACTCTCCATCTGGGTCTTGCTGAGATTGTGGCCATCTTTGGCCCTTTAATGATACCCTCATGAAGCTAGGAGGTGCTCCATGGTGATCATGGCAGGCCCTCCGGTGAGAATTGTCCAGCACTGAAGGAACCCTTTAGCGAAATTGAACACGCGTTTCCCCCTTTAGCGCGGACGAAGTTAAATCCGCTCAAAATTTTCATGGATTGTTGCAGTAAACGTACTGCCAACTTTCATGAAATTTAACTCCGGATCTTCAGGAGCCCCCTTTTTAATGTGAACAAGCCCCCATTGGGAGGTGGGGGACCCCTTCCTAATGATTTGGCGCACTACCCCTTGGATTTTAACCCCATATAAAGTTCACATACGGGCGCAGCAGTAGCGGGGTTTGAAGAGGATTAACCCAACTTTGCCAGTCCTCTGCTTCTCTTTTAATCTTAGACTTGAATTGTTGCAAGTATATATTAGACTGATGTCAATTATGGCACAAGGCTTTTGCTGCTCGAGAGCCTTATGATGTCCGGCAAAAAGGAAAAGAACGAAGCGGGAAGCACACATGCAGATATCTGGCGCACGATCTTGTGATCACGGCACAATGCATGATCGTTGGACAATGCACCACTCTTCGGGAACGTCCACTGGGACCGGGTAAATAACTGTTGCCCCAGGTAGTTCTGCTACAAACCCTTTACTTACATTACCACCTCTGGGTCTGCATCCATTCAATCACACACAGCTGTTGCTACATCCCTTCACTCTATCCAATCTCTTGCTACCTGTACTTCCACTAAGTGTCTGCTAGTCTATTTCATCGCACTGGAACACATTGGGGCAGATTTTCTCACCGGTCCATCTCGCTATCCATGGCGCGTTCTCTGCGGTGGATCCGGGTCCGGCCGTGATGATTAGGCAGTTCCTCCTCTCCACGTCACCAGGCGGTGGCGCGCTGCTGCGCTGGAGAAGCCACTCAGAGTACACTGGCCTATTCCTGGTGAAGGTAAGTGCGAGTCCCTCGACACATTTTTTTTTTTTTAATGCGGTGTCTTTTTCCGGACCCCCCCTCCGGAGTTTCGTGTCGGCGGGGCATGCCCCAGTCGCCTGCATGCCAGCCGCCGTGCGCCACAATCCGATCGCGTTGCCAAAACCCCCCGGGCAATTCCAGGGGAAATCTTGCGCAAATCAGAAATATTCGGGTAACACTTGGGAAAACCGAATCGTGGCCCATAGTAAAGTCGCCCCCATTGAGGCACATTTTCTTACCCGGTCCAGCCGATTCCCGAAAGTGCATTGTGCGACGATAATGCCACTGAGCCGCGATTCACTCAGATCATCAAAGCTGTGCGGGCCAAATCCCAAAAAAACAAAAAACCAGAAATTGCGACTTGAACCCTTGTAATAGCCCAATTCAGTTCGGCTACAACCATTCACACTCAAACACTGCAGCTTTTCTCATTACCCAGTCCCAGCCACTTCTTGTTCCGGACTGTGGGTCATGAGGCTCGAGAGTGCTGGGATTATGCCTGCGTTTCCGGCATTATAGTATTAAAAGGTTTTTTCGTTGCTAAAAGCAGTAGGCAATTATAGTCTGATAATATTATGGTAACTTAAAAAAAGCCTGTTGGACTCGTATAGGCTCCACGCGTTGTTAACCTCTGCATTCGTGTTGTTTGACATTAAGTCAATCTCCAGATAGTCAACAAAAAAAACTGTACAAACTACTTAATAATATTCTCTACTTGTCACACACATGCACACTGCTACGTCCGTTATCCCCGCACACAGTTCCGCTACTCCATGAACTCACACACAGCTCGCTCTTCAGTCCGGTCTGTGTTGTTTGGCCCACAATTGTAGTACAAAAGAACCGGGGGGCGTCTTAGGCGTCAACGTAGCCCCTCTGTTTCTGTGACGTCTTATTTTTATTCGCCATTCCTTACTCCAGGCAGGTGAGCCTGTGACGTTACCACGACTCCCCAGTGCAAATACTACACATTCGCGGTTATCTTTCTTGCGCTACCCCGAGCTGGAGTGGTATGAGGTAGTTTCAAAGAGCAACTAGTAGGCTTTGAATCACTTAAGTTACCAGCGCATCGCGGAGTGAGCTCCAACCTAGACGCCCCCAGAGCCCCTCTGCTCCATTTAAATATTTTGTTTCTTTTCCCGTTGTTGGTCCCTAAAAAGTGCAGGCGTTCCCAGAATAAAAAGTAACACAGAGACAGAACGTGATGGGGAGCTGCTCATTTGTAAGTGTTTAGGGTTGCTAACCATGAGCGAGTCGGTTGGGGTTCAGGTGTTTCTGTCCTTCACAGCTACACTGTATATGGATGCTTTCGGATAAGACGCCAGCATCATGTGCAGTGTTCGTCAACGCAAAATACACAAGTAATAAGCCGAGCTATGCTCTCCGGTTTACATTTAATAGGACGAAATTCGGTTTGGCACCAATCTGCTTCTCCAGCCACAGGAAGATACGGTCTCTACTTATGGAGGAGAGAATTGGACACGTTGTATAGAAAGTGGAATTCCTTCCACGTCTTCAGTTCAGCTTGAATTGTAACTTTTTATGAACTTTTCCTGGTCTCTTCTGTTTTTTTTTTTCTCAGGTGGTTCCATTTTAACATGAACCGTTTAACAATGCTATTTTTGGGTAAGTTATCTGTTTTTGGATGAGAATCGCCCTTCAGCGTCACTGCAGTCAGCCTGACTTATCACAAATTTCGTAAGCTCTCAAGAGCCGGAGCTCCTCGTCGGGGGTTATCGGCAACGACTGCTCGGGAGCCGAAACGTCATCGCTAATAGGACAACATAACAACATTGTATCCCCAGCGGCAGGAGACACAAAGTCCGGATTGAGGCGATACAGTATTTCCTTGCTACACAAGTAAATTTCAGCTTATTAGTTAACACAATTCCACTAACATTTGGAAAAATAAACGTTCAATAGATTTGACATTTTTTGTAGAGAAAAGAAAACAGCTCGGGAGAATATTGGAAGCAGAGCTTGTGAGTTTGGGCCATTTCCATGAAACGTTTCCACACTCATCCCATCATATTGTTATGTGTGACTTTGTTTTCTCTTCCCTCGAGGGCTTTGAGATAACCCTCGGATGTCGCTGTGACAATCTCTTGTTCTTGGAAATAGGGTCATCAGAGACCCATGAGTCACCTGATGGAGCGACACACTGAATCACCCACGGCCATATCTTTTCAGAGCAAGTGATTGAACTTTGATCAATTCACTAGCATCTTCCTCCCTGTACGCCAGTTCTACATGAAGCTTCGGCTGGGGCCGCGGATCCCTGGGCGGTCCTAAACCCGAAAAGTTCAATACGAAACCCCCAGAGCTTGCCGCAACACAAGATGGGTCGTGTGAGGTGTACTTCTCCCTTCTCTACACCAATTTTCTTCAAAGTCCCCTACTTAAGGACACCTGACTTACAGACGCCCCCTAGTTAAGACGGACCTCTCTTCCCACTGTGACCTCTGGTTGCAAAGCCTCCTCCTGATATGTTAGTATAGTCCCATTCTGCAATGACCAGCTGTATGGTCTCTATATGTAGTTTTTTTCTTATTGATCTCCTTGGTCCAATTACAGCAAAAAAATTTTGAAACTCCATTACCATTGGGCAAAAAAAATTTATGCCTGGATCTACCATTATAAAAGTTTTGACTTGCATACAATTCACTTAAGAACAAACCATATTATAAGGTACCCAGGGAACTGCCTGTAATTAGTCCGGTTCTACCCCAGCTAGAATTTCTTTTAAGTCCTCCATATGGAATAGAGTATGGAGCCATTAAACCGCGTAAACTGGAGCCCGTTTTCTTCCCATCCGTTATTTGTAACAACAGAATATTGTTTATTCTATACGTAAACTGAAGTAGCAGCAAACACCCCTAATGGAGGTGTGAACCAGACTAGACTTTTACAACAGTTCAAAAGGCCCAGACCTGCCAGTTTAAAACATCCATATAATACTCGAGTATAGGCCTAGTTTTTTCAAGCACAAAAAATGTGCTTGAAAACCCAATCTCGCGTCTTATCCTTGAGTAAAAAAAAATATTTTTACCAGGTTTGTGTGGGTACAATGAGGGACCTCACTTTACTTGGTTCAGCTTATACGCAAGTATATACGGTACTTGATAAAAGGTGATGATTATGTTTTATTTTTTAAAGGAACCTACCATGTATTTGATGCCGTAGGACGCCAACAATTACCTTGTAGTACTGCTGTAGCTACACTGATGCAGGATCATATCTGGTCTAATCGTCTCTGAATTGAGTGGTTTTGCTGAAAAAAATGTCGTCGTTCAGGACCTTTGGGAAGGCTTGGGTCCAGCCCAGCTGCCTAGACAAACACATTACACAGAGCTTGTATTACAATGGAGGTTAGCAGACTGACTATCAACCTGAGCGGTATTACTCATACACAGCAGCTGGGGGATGTGCAGCACTTGATTATTAGGCCTTCATGCCCCACCCCCATGTCTTACATCAACCTCTCCTGCAGAGAATAACTATTATGCGAGGAGGAACGCGTACACCCCATAAGAACCACGAGAGCTTCCATTATCACGAATGTCCATACGTCTGTTTTTAGGGCAAACCACTCCTTAGGGATTAAAACCAAGATATGGTCTGCTCAGTGTGTCGCTACAACGCAGTCTCAATGTTGTTTGCTTCAGACGCATCCATCACATGGTAGGTTTTCCTAGGAATGGGGGTGCAGTCACTGTGTACATACATGACATTACTTATCCTGTACTGTCATGTATGTACACAGTGACTGCACCAGCAGCAGAATAGTGAGTGCAGCTCTGGAGTATAATATAGGATGTAACTCAGGATCAGTACAGGATAAGTAATGTCATGTATGTACACAGTGACTGCACCAGCAGCAGAATAGTGAGTGCAGCTCTGGAGTATAATATAGGATGTAACTCAGGATCAGTACAGGATAAATAATGTCATGTATGTACACAGTAACTGCACCAGCAGAATAGTGAGTGCAGCTCTGGGGTATAATACAGGATGTAACTCAGGATCAGTATAGGATAAGTAATGTCATGTATTGTGTATGGTACGATGACACATGTGTGTTTAAGTACCACGGTCAGGTGCCATAGGCGTCTATGGGTATGGCTATACGTGTCCACAACGTCCTTGTGAAAGGGGCCTTAATAATTCAGGGCTTATTACCAGGTTGGAGAGATCTCTCTCTATATGTATAATGTGGATAGATATGACACCCAGTATGAGGTCAGTGAGATCCCAGTGGGTGTTATACATGAATGCAGATGTCAGGGCTTGGCTGTGTAGGGGTGATGACCTGGTCTGACCAGTACTGACCAATAATACACTATCGCTCACACTGCAGTCCCCATTCCCATCACACTCAGAGGATTATGGGGGATTCTAAAACCGTCTGTGAGATATATCCCCATATTCCCCCATAATAAGAAGCATTTAAAGGGCCAAGCCTATGATACCAGCTCCTGTGTTATATACCTGGTGGATGATGGAGGTTATAGGTCATGGTGGCAGCTCCTGGTACATGGAAGCCCTGGCCCCACAAAACAACCACATAGACCTGCTGCCCCATCTACCTCTGGGAATTACTAAGGGGCAGCGCGTGATGGTGGCCGGTTACAGTGCATAGGATGGGACTCCACGCATCATAGAGCCATAAGATGCAAGGAGTCCCTGCTGGAGCGGAAGCAGCAACACCAACTAGTGATGGTTCATTCACAAACGAGACGGCGTGAGAACTAGACTCTTTCACGCAAACGATGGGAGTCGCCTTCCTTCAGTGAGCCGGTATCTCACCACGCCCCCTTTATCCCCATAAAAGTCTTGTGGAATGGGGGGATTCCAAATCCCTATTATACCTGTGATAGGGAGCCCCTCAGGAGCCAGAAGAGCCGGCTCTCCATTGTGAGTGGATGCTAATGATCCATCTCATGGACTTCCCATCACGAAGGCCAGCAGCCTAATCTCTCACACAACACCTTTTGTCCCTGCGCCATCTGCCGATTCACACAATAAATTTCTACTGGCGCAGGGGCCCAGCTGTGAGATTCCAGAGAAGCTTCTCTCCTGTGTTTGCATCTTGGACGTCCTCTGACACGATGGCACAAGGGCCACTGATAATGGAGCACAGACCTGTTAGTGGCCAGAGGTCTGCACACATCTGTGTACACAGCGGAGTTCTGCACGAAGGGATGAATAGAGTGTCAGCTCACCTGCCTGAGCACTGCCGCAGGAGATTCCACTCCCTAAAGCCTCATACACATGGCCCTATATGTTTGCACTGAGGTATCCGCACAAACTTCAGCTGAATCACAGCACAGTCACAGGGGAAATTTACTTTTAGCTCCAGCTGCTTCTTTCATGCACAATTATATAGGACTCGTGCCAGAGGTGGCACTCAGAGGCGCTCTGTGGACACTCTTGCTGTTGACCCGGTAAAGAGTTCGGCCGATAGAACCAAGACCAAAATATATGGAGTCTAGAGTGCAACTTCATCAGTACTGCAAATGTAATACATGCTCAACACTAGCAGAATGTGGAGTATAATACAGTAATGTCATGTACACGGTGAATGCACCAGCAGCAGAATAGTGAGTGCAGCTCTGGAGTATAATACAGGATGTAACTCAGGATCAGTACAGGATAAGTAATGTCATGTATGTACACAGTGACTGCACCAGCAGCAGAATAGTGAGTGCAGCTCTGGAGTATCGAGCACACAGAGTTCCTGGGGTTTGTGAGTTACTATAGAAGTGTATTCCCATTCGGATTAACAGTGCCGCACACAAGACTTGTGTCTGGGTGGCGAATACTACATGATCGTTAAATTGTCGGTTTACGCTGAGCAATCTACTCGTGGTAGATTCAAGAAGAGACAAGGTGAGTCTGTTGGTTTTTTTGAGACTTTTGTGTACACGTTGCAGAAACGTCGTTTGGAGGTGCCATCGGAGTTCAGGTCTAGAGGATCCAGCCTTGATCAATACTTGATCGCGCGTAACTTGCGAGGTAAGATTTACTTGTAACCGGTGAGGCCTCTCTGTCACGAACCCGCGGTAAAGTTGTCCAGAAGGATGGTTATTCGGTGGTTCCGCCCGTCGAGTTGCACTCCCCCAGAGTCGAGCTCGCTCTAGGTGGTTGATGTGGCGCTTCCTACCCGCTGAGATCCTCCGGAGTCACTTCTTCTACCCGATGCATTGGACACAATTGGTTTTTAAATTTCGCATCCCCCCCGAAGAGTTTGTAAACAATACGATGCCGTTGCGCAAAAACTGGGGCAATTCGTCGTATAGACGAAATATTTGGGAAACCCGACAGAATCGCGGATCCGCAGACCCTGAGTAAATGAGCCCCACAGTTGTTCTAGCAGCTGCACGTGTGTTAAGAACGCACGGCTGCGAACGATGCAGGCAGTGAACTCCTCAAGGTGTACAGGGCCAAGGCCGGGCGAATCGGTGACAAAAAGGCGTCCAGATAAAAACGGGTTGCCGGGCGGCACACGCCAAGGCTCGAACTCTCCACAGTGCGGCTTCTTTTCCAAGATCCTTTCCCCCGTGAGAGAAATATTTATCTACTGGAGTGAACGCCGCCAGACCGACATTTTTCTAGATGCCGGACACCCTCCAATAATGATCTAGAGAAGGTTGTGAAATTGGGGGTGCGCATATCCCTTAGATGACAGCACACGTTGATATCAAATGTTGGAGCCTGCGTTATTCACCTGCGCATATGGGTGTTAGACATCTCATGATGTCTAGGAATAATAGCACAGCAGACTTAACAGCGAGAACTAACAGATGCCATATATGGTTTTTTTTAAAAACATATTCTATAATTGATTTACTTGAGTGACATAAGTGCATAATAGATGAGCACTCAGTTACAGCAGTGGCGCGCGCTGCGGCGTTAGCCGGGCCCCGCCCAGGCCGGGGTGTGACGCGGCCGCGCGCCCCCGCGGGCATTCCCCCCAGTCAGTCCGTGCAGACGGGGCTGATCTTTGCCGAGGGGGATTGGGTAGTAGCCGGTCAGTCGGTCCATGACGCGGACGGCGGAGCACGGGGAATAGACACAGCCCCCTGGTGGGCGTGTGTGTCCTGGACGTGCACCAATGTTGGCCCCCACCTGGACGATCCAACACCTCGTTATACCTCTCGCAAGCTCCCGGAGCAGCCGACCTCCCAACAACCCGACAGACACGGCTACAGGGCGGGACGCACCACCAAAAAAGCCTCTGCGCATAGAGCGGAGGGTGAAGCCAGGGGCCGATGATACAAAGGATACAGGGGGCGGTGACATAGCGCCTCCACACAAAGATGCAATCATATAGAGCTCCCCCCCTCCTTACCTCCGATGCTGGTTATTATAGACTGTGCTTAACCTTAATATTATGCCTTGACCAGTTAGTAACCACTACTGCGTCTCAATACGGGACTTTGAGTGTTTCCACCACCACACCTATATATATTCCCCATATATTCAGCCACATGAGATCCACATATTGTATGTGATGACTACTGATTACCATTTATATACATTCTATTAACCCTGATATACCACGCGACAAGAATATCTGTTCTGATATAGATGACTATAGGGTCTCCATACACTGTATATAGCATCCTATTGCCAGACTGCCTGTAGGGCCTATAAAGGACTATTGAGTCCCAAACACTATATATATCCCCCCAGTGTCAATAAGGGCCTGAATATAGACATTATGAGAATATATACTCGTATATCATAACATCGCCCCTAGTATCATATCGGGCACCAAAGTTTAGTGTCAGGTGCTCCTATAATTATTGCAAAACAAGTACATATGTAGTGTGTTACTTAACAGCATATAGAGCAGGGATGTATACAGCACTATAAAGGTGCTATATAGTCTAGTGTAAGTAATACTGAGCTATGTGTACATGCAGGGCTGTATCATATGGCTGAGTGGTTCCATATAGTAACCCCCCCATACATACTAAGGCTCTGGTTATCTATGTAATGGTGACTCTCCTATATCACTGTAGGATTGTAGATCGTATATGTATGTCGGATAGGTGCGCGGTACGCACTTATGCAGTATAAGAGTTATACTGCTGATTATTGTGGTATAACCTTTGTCTTAAAGGAGATGTTCCAATCACTAAGCATCTGCCAAGAACATGGTGGTCAATGGGCTCTCCCCCTTATTTCGAAGTAGAACGTGACACTAATGTGAGGTTATCTTCTTGATGGGGGTCTCACAGTGGGATGTGACTCCCTGGCTTCTATAGAGGGGTTGTGGGGTGCTCCGTGACCTATGCAAAGGTCAATGTGTAGGGGGGGAGTGAGCGTGACATCAACTCTCTCAATGGGGGTCCTGTGTGATCTCTTTTTTTTTTTTTGACAGGACAGGAAGGGACGTCTATAAATTAGATTGGTAAAGGTAGTGGAGAGTTACATCCATTATCCGATCTCGGCTTACCTGTCAGTGAATAGACGATGCTGAAACTATGTAGGAAGTATCTTACGTGTGATCTGTCCAGCTACCACTGCGCCTTCATCGAATCAAGGTTCTCTTACTTGGACCTTAATCAGTACAGGCGGTCCCTAATTAAGGACACCGTTAAGACAACCCATAGCTCCAGCACGGACCCCTTGCCCACTGTGGACTTGGTGAAGTCTGGATCTTGACTATAGTACCGACGCAATGATAGCTGTAAAGTCTATAATGAAAACGGGTACTGCTAATCTTGGTTAATTACACCAAAAATTTTGAAGCTCACTTGCCATGGCAAAAGAAAAAATGTCCGAACTTCCATTATAAAATTACAGTTGACTTACATACAAATTCAATTAAGAACAACCTCCAGACCCCTTCTGAACGTACGGGGACGACTGTATAGGATTACTACCCTTAGTGTCTGGAGTCCAAGGACTCATACGATAACAGCAGCACCCCAAAGGTTAACCCGTGTGCATTCCAGATTTGTATAATATACAGAGCGGACACAGTGTGCACACACAGAACGTGTCTGCATCCACTCATAATCACGTTATGTGCTTTGCTAAGTTTTGTCTATGACCCCACCCAACACACTTCTGGATCTCTAACACACCCCCCCTTTCGCTCTCTACCAAATCCCCTTTGGGATCTTACCCCAAATACCCACTACGATATATACACACCCCTAACAATTCTGGCTTCTACCACCCCAAATACTCACTTCTGGCTCTCTACACCCACCCAACCTTCTGGCTATGGATCTATCCACCCCACAACTTCACCGTCTGGCCTTATGGACCATAAACCAATCAACTTTGAGCTCTTCGAACTAATCCCCCTACATTCTGGGCTTCTCACCGAACATAACCTCCCATTCGGGTATATACACTACCTACCATACCATTAGGGCTCTTACCTACATCCACTCCCACTATGGATCTTAACCTAACTCAACTACAATTCTGGTATATACCTACCTAAATCAAATAGGCTTCTACTACCTCATACATAAACTTCTGGTCTATACTACCAACTACCTCCATTTGGCTCTCTACCACTATACATACCCCCTTTTCGGATCTTACTAAATAAATCACAACTACCCTTCTGGAATCTCTAAGAACATCAACTCATTCCTCTGGCGTATCTAACATACTTCAATAAATTATGGACTTTGACTACCTCCCCTCAATTATGGTCTTGCCTAATAAATAACTTAAGATGCTTTGCATACCTCCCTCAATTTGGTCTAAGCTACCTCCCCCCCTCCCTCTTCTGGTCTATACCTACATACCATCCACTCCAGTAGGCTTCTACCTACCTCCCCTAACATACCATTATGGCTTCTCTACATGCCTACCCTCACTCCCATTCGGCTCTACAATACCTCCCCATCACCCCTCCCCCGGCTCTCTACATCCTCCATCCCCTCCCCCTTTGGCTCTATACTACAATCCTCCCATCCTCCCTTCTGGCTGCTCTTCACCTACTCCTCCCTCCCGTTGGCTCTTTTACCCCACCCCCCCCCCCCCCCCCACCAATATTTGTCATATCTCTAAGATGCTATGTTAGGCCTTCAAGGATAAATATCAGCATTGTTAGCGTGAGCACAGGTAATGGCCGGCTCAGACCCTGTAATGGGTCCTAATGAGCAGAGAGCGAATGGGGGATCAATATTCATCAATTTGTCGGGCAGTAATGGGGGTGGGGTGAACCAGGTAAGTGGCTCTATGCTTCACCTACCTTTCAGGTGAACCATACAGCTGAGTCCGTGCTATCATCACCTTGTGCCAGTGGCTGCTATGTTACTCCCAGCAGTGTGAATACACCCCCAGGGCACTTGGAGAATATACAGCCTTGTAATATATATATTAGTATACACTGTCCTGCTGCTGGTAGCAAAATGTAGAAGTTATGATTCCTCATCTCTCAGGGACAATACATAACACTGCTGCAGGAGCCCAGAGCCACAGCAGTTTGAGTACACATGCCAGTACACTTGTATTTTATAACCTTGTATATAAATTTTTCACGTCCGTCTGCCCTACCACATACATAAGTATGGTTTACACATTCCCCGGGACCTGCCTGCGAGAGCACAGCAGGTGAGCAAACGCCCCAGTGCATTGAAGAAGTACCAATCAGAATATAAGTCCAATTTTTACCTATAGGATCATCTATAGTTCTTTGGTTCCCATGCCCTAACTGCCGCCTCAGCTGAACCATCCATCAATAGAGGATGATGCAGATTCTTCCCTTCCTCCTGCTTTACCTGCAGGCCTTCTTCCTCAATCAGTTGTCATTTTTAGGGGGACAATGAAGATGACAATTCTATTGGCTCTGCCATTCTATGTAGATGGAAACAGATGGTCGGGCAGAGGATTTCAGATGGTCAGTTCCAACACTGTAGGATGCCGGGCTGCAGGGTATGAGGGAGTAGGAGGAATGGGGCAGCCATCGGAAGTTTATTGCCCTGAATGTAACCCCACTTGTGAGTGTATCTATCCTCTCTATGGCGGTGAACTTCTCGAACTCCTCCATGAAGACCCCACACAGGTCATCACAGGCGGTAAGGTGGAGGGGTCAGTATTATACTTGTGGTCAGTTCCAGCAGAGGTGATGACTAGTAAGTGAGGACCCATGTAAGGTAATGCGTAGTGTCATTGCATTAACAGATGTAGCAGAGGTGTGGAGCAGCACTGAGAGCTGCCATACAGCGGTTCGTTAAAATGAAGAAGAATCGAGGAGATCTTAAGACAAGCGTTGGTAGCAGATAAATAAGGTGTATGGGCCTCTCCACAAGTCAACATTTGTACATTGATGTGTATATTTTTAAGTTGATTAGTACAGCAGGACTGTGAAAAACTGGTTACATTCCAGGATTGGGGGTGGCGTGTCTGTCCTCACTAATGCTGTGCTCTTAGCTCTCCTGCAATGAACTGCTCCGATTCTCCCTATGCTGTTCTTCTATTTTAACAGAAGTATAGTTATTTTGTTACAAACTGTACAAATAAAGACCCACCAAAATCTTATAATTCAGAGCCAGAGGAGAGGCTGGAGCAGGGTTTCGTGAGAGAAAGAAGCAGTGTGGGGACCCACCCACAATGCTCACTTGGAGTAGCTCGTAGCTAAATCTGGAATAAAAGTACCATATACACTCGAGTAAGCCTAGTTTCAGCACAAAATACTGTGCTGAAAACCCAAACTAGGTTATACTGAGTAAAAAATATATCAAAACTCACCTTTCCGGCTTCCCCGCTGATGGCTATATACTGGGGAAGGGGACTGGCTATATACGGGGCAGGGGGATTGGTATATATGGGAGATATGGGCTGGCAAGCTAATATACTGGTCGCAGGTGCTGGGCATGGCTATATACTATGGGGGCAGGGTCCGGCAGGCTAGAGACTGGGGAGGCTAGGTGACCAATGCATTACCCACCCTGCTTATCCTCGAGTTAAATAGGTTGCCTGGGTTTTGTGTTAAAATTAGGGGCTCGGCGTATACCTGGGGTCGGCTATACTTTCAAGTATATACGGTAAATGTTTCAAAATTTTGGGTATGGTAGATGATATCTACTGTAATAAGTATGTGTTCAATTTATATAAATTTGGTAAGATATAAAAGTATAATATATAACTGTCAGGTAGTTTGTAAACAACATTATAAACTTTATAGGCTACAACATTTTGTAATATACAGAAAATGGTATACAGGCAGTCCCTGGGGTTCTGTACAGGATTGTTCTAGTAGGTTTGTTCTTAAATTGATTGGTATGTAAGTCAGACCTGTCTATTTTATAATTGTAATCCAGACAAAAGTTTTTGGTCTCTGTGACAAATGGATTTTAACACTGTTGGGTTGTCCTAAAGAACCAGGATGATAAACATAAATCTTCATTACAGACACCGGTGATAAACTGTTACAGCTGATTATTTTAGCCTAGGACTAAAGTACAGTAACTTACCAAATCCAGGGGCGTTTGTAACTCAGGGGTATCTGTTACGTCGGGCTGTTGTTCTTACGAAGGGGAGGACCGCCTGTATACTGTACTGTATATAAAGATGGCATTAGTAATGTAAAGGCTGTATAATATAGTGTGTAAATACGGGGTTTATACTACATTATAAATAGGAATTACAAATAGGTGTAGATATAATTGATTCTGGGAGATTCGCTGACTACGTGTTTATGGTGTGATTTCTAAGTCTTGGGACGAGGATCCTGCACCTGACGGATGAGCACAGGGTTAGGACAAGGACAGGAAGAGCAGTCATGGGGGTCAATGTGTATGGCACAGGAAATGAAGGGAGAACGAAACAGAGATCAGAGAGATTCTCCAACTCGAGAGAGATTTGGGGGGGAGGAAGGGAGTCAGGGGCCTACGCCACGGAGAAATCATAGGTCCTGCGTACATAGTCCTCGTTTCTTTTAGGTTAAAGGCTATGTTTAGAGGAATATGGGTAATATCGGTAATATCTACAGGAACTTATAGTTTGTAGATGGTTTAATATACTGTATATGGCTACTGATGCTTAAAGGGTTTCCCACGAACTCGTCCCAACCTTCTGTGCTATCTCTTCCTCTCCCCCTCTCTATGGCGACCACATTTTTCTCTTTCTCTCTCTCCGCCCACTATCTATCTCTACTATCTCTATCCGGACCACCTTCTCTTCTATTCCCTCTCTCTCTCTCCGCCCACCTGCTCTCTTCTTATATCTATGTCTCTCCGCCCACCTTCTCTCCTCTCTATTCTCCTCTCTGTCTCTCCGCCCCAATCTCTATCGCTCTCTCGCCCACAACTTCTTTCTGTCTCTACCCCCACTCTCTCTATGTCTATTCCGACCCACCTTATCTCTCGGTATCTCCGCCCACCCTATCTATATGTCTCTGCCAACCTTCTCTCTCTGTCTCTCCGCCCACCTTTTTTTTTCCTTCTCGTCTATACGACCACCGTCTCTCTGTATTCCCCCACTCTCTCTCTGTCCGAACGCTCACTTCCTTTCTGTCTCTACGACCCACTTCTATATCTCTATCATGTCTCTCCGCACCAAAATTATATATATCTCTATTCTCGTCTATCCCGCCCCACACTTCTATCTCCTCCTCTCTCTCTCTGTCTCTCCGCAACCTTATCTTCCCTCTCACTCTACTTCTTATATGTCCTCCGCCACATTATTTCTCTCTTACTATGTCTCTCCGCCACTTCTATCTCTCCTATCTCTGTCTATACGCCCCCCTTCTCTCTCTCTCTCTCTGTTCTCAGCCCACCTGCTCTCTGATCTCTCTCTGTCTCTCGCCCACATTCTCTCTCTCTCTGTATTCCGCCCACTTCTCTCTTCTCCTGTCTCTCGACCACCTGATTATAATCCTTGTGACATTTTTATCATTTTAGTTGGCGAGCTGTATGGCTTTGACTCCCCTCCTTCCTGTTACAGATTGCAGTCGGGGCGTGGGTGGTTAGTCACCGAGCACCGTCAGATTTACTCCCTTTACGCATAAAGTGGTATAAGTTTAGCTCTAATCGATGGTGTAGGTTTAGTTTTAGTTTGGGAATGTGTATGATCATGACTATATCCTCTTTTTAGATTTGTAATGTTTCAGATCTCTTATATCTAAATGACTAGTTCTATTCCATTCTTGCCAGTGCCGCCCCCGGCTACAATGCCCAGGAGCTGTCCATTTAGTGCTATGCCATCCCTTGTCTTCTGATTGTGGAGGATGAGGGTGGCTGTGGAAGGTCATGGGGCTGCACACTGGGGCCGGGACGTTTGATGGCCATTATCTGCCCGTCCATCTCTCTTTATATCTTGGGGGTTCCTGATGTGAAATAAGAAACAGCTGGGATATCTAGTTAGGGAGCCGAATAGCGTGAAGGGGAAGACGAGAACCAGCAGGGACGCAAGGGAGGAGGCGGAAAGGCTTCCAAACACATAAAGGTTTTATGTCCCCCCCCCTCCCCGAACCCACCCGCCTCTCTGATTCCAAAGACATCACAGGTTCAGGACATTTGTGTCACGAGGGGGATGGGGGGGTTGGAACGAGGGCACGGACCAAATCCTTACTCACACAAAATACAAAGCAACAGAGATGAGCACATGGGATGTGGTTAATAGCGTGGCGGCGAGGAGCGTATGCCCAAATCTTACGTGCCTCCTATTTTTGCTTATTACTACAAAAAAAACCCAATTAATCCTTTGCCCGTACAGCTGGTTTTTTCCAGCGAATGTATAAATTTGCTATGGTTCCCCTGCTGTAACCTTATCCTTAGAAACAACCAGGATGTGATTACCGATTTTGGAGTACAAGGCGCCCAAAAACATTTCTGTTTTTTCAGAAATTAAAGCGTTGCGCCTTATAGTCCAGTGCGCCTTAATATGAACGTACAGACAACAGCCTGCTGTACTGGCACAGGTCTGCCAACCTGCTGGTCATTCATCCTTATTAATAGGTGCGCCTTAAATCAGGTGCGCATTCTTATGACCTGAATGTTTTAGCAGGCATTTATTGATGGTGCACCTACTAAACGGTGCGGCCTTCTATATGAACTAGACATTTTAGCAGGCATTTATGATGAGTGCGCCTGATAATCCGTTGCAGCCTATGTATGAACTGGAGTTTTAGAAGGCATTATTGAGGGGGCCTTACATCTGGGACTGCGCTTAAAGTCGAAAAAATACGTGTTTTTCTGAGGTTTGCTACCAAGTGGATCCAGTCGTGTGCTAGTAGCTGTTACACGGGAGACGCATAGAATTTTAAACAATGTCAAGATACCTAATCTGGGTAACAGATACGAAGGGGCCCGCGGTAGTCCATCGTCATACAGGACGCGCTCTAATTCCTAACATAATTTGTTGTTGTTTTTTCCCCATATGTTTTTTTTGGGGGTGTGGGGGGGGGGAAGTTTGCCTCCAGGATAGCACTGCAAGGAGGTTTACCTGTAGTCTCGGTACGAGACCGGAGACCTGACACCAGCTCATTTATTAAACTATAAACGCAATGTTGTGGATCATCTAGCGACACCAGCTCCTTTCATAACGTTCTCCCTAATTCTTAATATACACTACACATGTTTAATGGTGCTCCGGCCGGAAATGCAGTCTCAATCCAGGATAGGACTGAAAAGGCGTTTAGCCGTAGGCAGGTACATGGATATGCATTGTGATGATCGTCTTTAAACCACACTAAGAAACTTGTGACGTAATGAGCTGCACTATACAAAACCCTGTGCTGTATGATTCTATGGATTAAAACTCTCTCTCAATGACGGTTCTTAATATGCTTTCAAATAGGTCAGCGAGCAGCTAGTCGGACTGTAAAGGCGTTCGTTGTTTTCTTCTGTTAGTCTGTTAATCGTGGCGACGCACAGGCCGACCCATTTATTATTTACATCTGTTTTGTCGGTTACAGCAGCAAATTTTGCCAAATTGATGATTCGGTGGCTTAGAGTTGTCTGGGATGTCATGGATACGAACTTTCGTTTTTTTACAGGATTAATTTTGGGTTACCCCCTTTTGCCCCCTGCAGGCGCTGCCTGTTCTGGACGCGGTACATCGGTGTCTGCGCTTTCTCAATCTGCTGTTGTCAGCGTTAATCTCATTAGACTCTGCTGCGCAAGAAAAGAAGACAGACAATGAAACCAGAAGAAATGCTGTGACTCGTGTCAGCGTGCACCGCGGACCGCCCACAGTGTGAGGGCCTTACTATGTGCTGGAGATTCCAGCTCCGATGATGGGTTATGTGGTCCCCATAATGCACTGCAATATATGAATATGCGTAATAGAATATTGGAATTTTGGGTGCTGGTGACCGTTTATAGCGCTGGTCCAGCTGTGTAGTTACGGAACTATGTCATTACATCACGCTGCGGTCAGTGAATGGGGCAATTCATCTTCAAATATTAGTTGGAATCTTATGTCTGTGATTAGCCTTCATGGTTTTGAGGAGAAGCTCTGAAACGATCTAACAGACACGCATAAGTCTTCCAAAAGGATTGGATCACCAGCGTATTTCCCAGACCCTGATAAGGGATATAGAGATAAGATCAGCAGAAGACGGCTCCTTATGGGAAATAGGGAATATGTGGGGGGTGACATTCGGTTATGCCGCCAATTGAAAGGAAACTACCATCAAAATCCATCAGTTAACCGAGGGGTGCAGCCTACCTTTAGATCCGGCACCGGACTCTGGGTGTCATCGTGCCTTTTTCTGTTATCAAGACTACTCCTCATTCTAAATCACGACTTGAAAGAAAAGTTACGCTAATGAGCATAATGCTATGGGGGGGGTGTTACCATAGTCCCCTCCGTGCTGCAGCTCACAGGCTTTTCAACAGCCGCTGTCTCGTTATCCCTGGCTGACATCCAGAACCTTCCCCTCCTCTGCCTAATTTAATCTCCCACGTGGCACTGGGGGCAATAGAATTCCTGAACTCGTGAACAGCTTTGACGCTACGTCACGAGGGGCTCTCTGTACCCCCCACAGAGCCACCATTCTGAGCTACGCTTAGCATGAATTTTGTTATGTTTCAAACATCGAAGAAGACAAGACGGAGCGCCATGATAACAAATATAAGATGAGTCAAGGTTTAATGAGTAGCTGGATCTGAATGTGGAAGTGTCCTGATTGGATTTTGAGGGTAGTTTCCTTCATCTGGTCCCTAGGAAGGCCCCACGCCCCCGATTATCTGAGCGACGCAGCATTTTACTTCTGACCAAGCACATTGCCATACAGATATAGTGGCTGTATTGGTATTGCATTCCACCAATCCATCACTTGTATCACTTAAGAGCTTTAAACTTTTGTGCGTCAGGGTTGGAAAGCTTGGGTGCTAATATTATAATTTCCACCCAACATTGAGTGATATTGATCAGAGTTTAGCAGAAGTGCAGGGTAGGATTCTGGATCTATTTTCACTCTAGTTTTGTTGCGGAGATCTCTGCCTTCTTCATGTGCCGTAACAAAGCAGTCTAGTCTTTCTCTCCAAGTTTCCTTAGTCCAGTACTTTAATTCTTCAGATCTCACATGATCTTTCTCTAATTTGGCTTTTGCTCTATTCTATGCTATCGTCCCATAAGTAGTAGATAGCGTACAGTTAGAGTACCCTATGAATACATCTCTTATGAATGTCTGATTGTTATGCCATCAGTGATATGAAGAGCTCAGAACAATAGTCAGCGACTCTCGTTCTCTTCGAGTCTCATCCTCCGCACTGCGGAGGTCCTGGGTCTGAAGACCCACATACATCTATTGATTAGAGATGTGCTCCTCCACTGGTGCCGCTTAGTGTGGGTCTCTTGATGTGAGAGATTATCATGTCCTCGGGCGCCAGCGTGGATCTGAAGCGTTTCTGATCGCGCTACAGCATCCAGGGGAGCCTTGCAGGGGGTGTGGCAGGGGAAATGACAGGGGCGGCAGTCCGTCTAATCCCCTATAAAACCACGGCAACCGGAAATTGGTCCCTAGATCTGTCGAGTATCCTGACGCTCTGTGTGAAGAAACCACTGCACAGGCAGTGAAGGGCCGTAATCAGCTCACCCCCCCCCCCATTTTTATGCATTGTTCCATGACATGATAAATGATTCAAGTATGTAAATGATTAGACTCACCATGCCGCTGTGTAGGCGACCTATACGCTCCTTGAATCACCTTCGATGGTTCGGTGCTTTTTGTAATCAAGTAATAGAAGGTATTAAATCTCTTTGTAAAAGATTACATGACTCACAATTCACCACAATTCTGCCACAAAACCGTATGGATTCGTAGTGGAAAGGTCAGCAGGTCGTTGTCAGACACCCCCTAAAGTTTGTAGCGTTTGATTGACAGGGGCGGGCTGTAAGAGAACATTTGAGAGATCCAAAGTATTATCACACCACCGGAGTATACCCATGTTGGGCAAACTACTTCGATAGATGGGAAACACTACATCGTTTTGCTATCATACTTATGAATTCCTGCTTCTACACACTGACTGCTACAAATTCACCCATTGTATGTCTACATAAAAATAAAAATCTCTAAAATTCAGGCAAATATGACTTTCTTCCCCTATTTTCGATCAATGGAGAAGATAGGTGGCTTCACAGATATGATTGCCACTACGATCTTATCAGTCCTGGCTTACTACGTTGTATGCCCGAGTAGTTTGGTCTGTCCCTGGATCGTCTTGGACCGTTAAAACTTGTCAGACCAATGGTCGGATTCTTTCTGCTCATGCATGAGCCTAGATTCGCGCGGATCCTTCTATGTGTGCAGCACTGCGGTGCTCATCTATGACGGCTTTATAGCCCCTTCCCTCTGTGCTAACAAGACCAGCTCAGACCCTCTTGTAGCAAGCAGCAGCGCAGCGTTGCAAAAATTTACTCTACAAGTTACGTTCTAGATTCAGTATAAGGTCGTATACGGTGATAGGGAAGGCTGATATGGACAGCAGAGGTACTCACTGTTGCTAGTTTTGTATATCATTCTTTGAATACTCCTCACTCTGATCTGTCACATCTCTATTTTTCTGTGTACCGATAGACCTAGTTAACAGCACGCGTCCAGAAAGCTAACATAAGTAGAAGTATCTAATACCCCATGCCCTTACACACTCTAGATGTGTGATCTAAGGCGACATTTGTAGCACATAGCATCTCATAGCAGTCCAGAGGGAATCATGAAGTGTCTATGGTGTCCACGCTAGAGGATTTTCCCACGGATGGAATTTATTACATTGTCCCTCACCTGAAGGTGGATAGAGAGAAACCCCAAAATAAAAGATCATGTAGTAAAATGCGAAAATTGCTAAGTAAGGAGTTGGGACATGATCTCTATTGCATCCTAACACAGCACTCGGGGAGGTGGGCTGATCTTCCATGGTATTGAGCAAATTCTTCTGGCTGGGCATACCCCTTTAAAATTCAAAGCTACACAATATATTTTGTAAGTTTACCAAGCTTGCTCACACCCATCCACATTGTACAATAAAACCACGGCTGAGATAGTACAACAGTCGCTGAGTCGGCAAATTCCTACATAATCTACATCTCAACATCTCTATGAGTTTTTATTATTCCCAGCAATCCCCTCCTGCATGTAAAAACAAATCAGATGAGTAAAGTTTTAGGTGGTGGCAGTATTTCCAAGTGCAAGTGGTGTGTAATAGAGTACGCACCTCAGAAATCCCGAACTTCTGAAGCATTTGTGCTAGTTGGTATGATGAGTATTAAAAGATAGAATTAGCTTTAGTCAAACAGGCATATATTTTGGGAGCTACAGAACGAGGAGAGGCAGGTCACCTAAAAGACATGGGTTAGACATGTGAGTCGGTGGGAGCCATAATTACACGATCCATCAGTTCCGGCATATTTACCTGCCTGTAGGGTCCGGTTCTGTAGGCTCACCGAACCAGAATCACTTTGATGGGCTTAAGAGTGTAAGCTAGATTGTATTCTCATATATAGGTTCTATATGTCAATATAAGGTAGCAAGTTTCTATTAACAGAAGATAGGGGATTATGAAGTGACACTACCCTGCAGGTTGTCGTTCTTTGTGACATGCTGAAAATTAGACGTCATCTAATGTGATAAAGTTGAGATTTTCTATTGGTAAATGAGTTGAGATTTGTCGTAGAATGAGGGAATGTCTAAAGAAGGGGACATTTCATTATACAATAGGGGACTATAGATTAGTGGGGGTGTTGGTTCCCTTTAACAGAAGCTAAGTTGGGAGATTTCAGATCGTAGCAGAAGTATACGGTCGATACAAGATTTAGTTTATGTTGAGGAAAGCTGTTGTCCGGGGATTGATTTGCTGTATTTTGTGCCAGCCAAAGGAAAAAGAAATTTTATTTCACCTTATTTTTAGTCTCAAACAGTCACAAGTCCCCTACAGCTTCACTCCACATGGGGGATGGCGGAGGAGGACATAATATCTACCTTGTGTGTAGATGGATTTTGTTTCTCGCTGCAGGGTCGGCAGGCGAGATCATCAGTGTTATATAGCACGAGATGCAAGGGTTTATTCCTCCCCCTCCTCTATTTGGCTCTGACAGGGCCCAGACACATCCGACACCGAGATGAGCAGAAGCAGTTGAGTGCAGCTCTGGAGTATAATACAGGATGTATCAGGATCAGTACAGGATAAGTAATGTCATGTATGTACACAGTGACTGCACCGCAGCCAGAATAGTGAGTGCAGCGTTGGAGTATAATACAGGATGTACTCAGGATCAGTACGATTAAGTAATGTCATGTATGTACACAGTGACTGCACCAGCAGCAGAATAGTGGTGCATCTGGAGTATAATACAGGATGTAACTAGGATCAGTACAGGATAAGTAATTCATGGTAACACAGTGACTGCACAAGCGCTAGAATAGTGAGTGCAGCTCTGGAGTATAATACAGGATGTTGAACTCGGATCAGTACGGATAGTAATTTCAGTATGTACATCCAGTGACTGCACCAGCAGCAGAATAGTGAGTGCAGCTCTGGGTATAATACAGGATGTAACGGATCGACAAGGAAGTAATAGTCATGTATGTACACAGTGACTGCACGCAGCAGAATAGTGAGTGCACTCTGGAGTATATACAGGATGTAAACGGGATCAGTACAGGATAAGTATGTATGTATGTACACAGTGCGATGCACCACAGCAGCAGAATAGTGAGTGCAGCTCTGGGTTATAATACAGGAGTACACCTCAGGAATCAGTACAGGATCAATAATGTCATTTCGACACCAGTGACTGCAATCCAGCGCAGCAGATAGTGAGTGCACGTTGGGAGATAATACAGGATATAACTCAAAGAGTCATACAGGATTAGAAACTGTCATTATGTACACAGTGACTGCACACAGCAGCAGATAGTGAGTGCAGCTCTGCAGATCAATACAGGATGTTACTCTCCAGCGCAGGATTCAGTGCAGCTTGATAAGTAATGTCATGCTATGTACACAGTGACTGCAACAACGCAGGATAGTGAGTGCGGGAAGCCTGGAGTACTAATACAGGATGTAATCAGGGATCACCATAAGTACAGGATAAGTAATGTCATGTATGTACACAGTGACTGCACCAGCTGCAGAATAGTGAGGGCAGCTCTGGAGTATAATACAGGATGTAACTCAGGATCAGTACATTATAAGTAATGCCATGTATGTACACAGTGACTGCACCAGCAGCAGAATAGTGAGTGCAGCTCTGGAGTATAATACAGGATGTAACTCAGGATCAGTACAGGATAAGTAATGTCATGTATGTACACAGTGGGGCACATTTATCAAGCAGTCTGAAAGTCAGAATATTTCTAGTTGCCCATGGCAACCAATCACAGCTCTCCTTTAAAATATTTATGAGCACTGGTAAAATGAAAGCTGAGCTGTGATTGGTTGCCATGGGCAACTAGAAATATTCTGACTTTCAGACAACTTGATAAATTTTCCCCAGTGACTGCACCAGCAGCAGAATAGTGAGTGCAGCTCTGGAGTATAATACAGGATGTAACTCAGGATCAGTACAGGATAAGTAATGTCATGTATGTACACAGTGACTGCACCAGCAGCAGAATAGTGAGTGCAGCTCTGGAGTATAATACAGGATGTAACTCGGGATCGGTACAGGATAAGTAATGTCATGTATGTACACAGTGACTGCACCTGCAGAATAGTGAGTGCAGCTTTGCACTATTTGCACTAGGCATAAAAAGCTGTGCTAGTTCTGCCCGGAGTATCCCTTTAAGTCCACTTTCTAAGCAGCCTTGACTCTTTGTAATTCTGGAACGTCTTTCATCATCATCAAAGTCCCTGCCGAATCCGTCTTACTTTGCACTCCGCGTCCAGATTTCTACTTATACCAGCAGCATTACCTTATCAGTGTCTAGACAAACGCTGGAGGGAGAGGAGTATGCTGGCAGCATGACAAGGCGGAGGCTGCACAGATTGTCAGCTCCTCCGGGTCAGGACCCGGCTTCTATTAATGAATCCAAGATAATTATGTATTCTGATTTGCTGGGTGTAGTCCTTGAGCTACCAGCTAAGAGCACAGCAGTGTGAGAACAACCTCTGTGTGCTTGAAGAAGCAATATTCCTGGAATACAGATCAATATTTCACAGTCCTGCTGCCACTAACACACACAAAGGTGTTATTGCAACTCTCTCCAGGACCAATAACTTACTTTGCTTTGACTCCGAACTCCTTTAGACAGTGTGCTACAAGAACAGCAGTATACACAGATTCTATATACAACAGTCCTGCTGCTACTAACACAATACACAAAGGGTATGATTAAAGATCTCTCCAGGTACAAAACCTAACACAGCAGTGTGGTGGCACAGCTCCAATCCCGGAATATAAGTCCATATATCACAGTCCTGCTACTAATAAAAATAATAATAATTCCTTTACTTATATAGCGCACAGAGCTTAGCAGATCAGTCCCTGTCCCCAATGGGGCTCACAATCTAATCATCTACCAGTATGTTTTTGGAGTGTGGGAGGAAACTGGAAGACCCGGAAGAAACCCACACAAACACGGAGAGAACATACAAACTCTTTGCAGATGTTGACCCGGATGGGACTAGAACCCAGGACCCCAGCGCTGCAAGGCTGTAATGCTAACCACTGAGCCTGGTTCAACCTTGGTGGCCTCCTGGCCAAAACACAGTATAAAAGCCTCACTGGAATATACATCTCTTTTTGCTCAAAGGGATTTAAATTTGGAACCTATCCCTCAGTTTTGGAGAACCCAGGTCCCCAGCGCTGCAAGGCTGTAATGCTATCCAATGAGCCACTGTGCTGCCCCTACTAACAACCAGCATAAAGGTGTGATGACACATCTCTCCAGGGACAATACCTGATGCTGCCTGCAGTCTATAAGGTCGCAGCTGCTGACAGTCCTCTTTTATGCTGTGCATACTAGTGTTGTACCTGCACATGACTAGATGCTTGCTATCAGACCAGTATTGGAAAGATAACCCACTCTAGAGGATGACGTCTTTTTATGGTAGGAATGCCCCTTTAAATTCCTGCACATGCTGTATGTATTGGGATGCGGCTTTCCTCCCTGCGGAGTAATTCTTCTTAGTGGCTCCCCCTTAGTGGTGCTTTGGCGGCTTATAATCATCCTTCATCAGGCATATGGCAATGTGGGGCAATGTGTTCCCACATCCCTCCCTATTACCCAGCCTCAGCTAATTGCAATACATAGCTTAGTATGGGAGGGGGCTTTGACCTTGGTAATATATCCCTGTGTACACGATACGCTCCTCCGCTGATTACTTTGTTTCTTAAACCTCAGGAAAACAGCAGCATTAAAACATCCTATATTATTAATTAATGGAGAGGCAATGAACTGCAAGCTTCATGTGCGCTCGGGCGGAGGATACACCCAAGCCACTGTGGAAGCAGATCGAGTAAGTAGTAAGAATCAGAACATTAAGGTGCGTGGAGCCGGGTTAGCAGAGCCCCATGTAACATCCCTCTCGCTTGTGCTGAATGCATAGACGGGGACTGAGTCATGGGTGACGACATCTCTATTAAAGCAAAGCTTAGGTCGTCTCCCTAATAATTCCCATAGGGGGAGCTGTTTGTCTATACGATTCCTATACAGCTGTATAAAATATATAGCAGAGAGCTCCACTAGGTGGCAGCTTACAGGCAAGCCAGATAACACATGTCCATAGATACAGGTAAGGCTCTGCTGGCTGCCAGCACATGGTAATTGAAATAAGATACATCCACTCATTGGGAATCAAGTATGCCCGCTCAGCTACCTCTCGAGGCAAAATTGTGGGGAGGCGGTGTGGCCAGCCAGATGAGTTGTCAGATTGCTATCGTCCAGATGTAGGACATCCGAAACAAATCTAATGTGTATATCCTGTGACTATGAGAGCATTGCCAGCTCCGGTACATGACTGTATATTCGGGTATCGGAGACAGCGTAACCATAAAAACACCTACACTAATACCTGAATAAGGGTGGGCCCCTATTCCTGCGAGGTGGGGGGATCCACAGGTCTAACTGAACCTGTGTGATGGTTGGGGTCACAGGTCAGATAAGTTCGGACAGCTTATGTAGACAGCGGCCCTCGAGTCGGTAACAAAACCTTACCATAACCTACACCCCATAGATACGGTGCCACTGTGGACCCTGAAGCAGTCATGGACCCTATTTCAGGGCATGGTGGGGGGTAGGGGGAGGCACACGTCTGGTGAACTTGTGATGGGGGTCACAGGTGCATCATTTTCAGGGTGAGATAGCTCCCCCTAATGGTGGTCAAAACGTATATATATGGATGTTCCTACACCTGATAGATACCGGTGCAACATGTGCATCCTGGTAGGGAGGGAAGGGGGGGTCCTGGGCACCCTATTTTTAGGCAGGTGGTGGTAAACTAATGACAATCTTGTGTGTTTGTGGGGGGGGGGGGGGGGGGGGGGGGGGGCGGTGGATGGATAGAGGAGAGGGGGACAGAGTGACATACACAAGGAGTACAACCTTACGTTGTACATACAAAGCTCCAAAAATATAGCATGAACAACTAAAAGACGGAGTAGCGACGAAAAGAACCAGCGCCAAAGCAAATAACTCTGTATTTAACAAAAATTCATCATTTAATCGGAGCCGCTGCGATACACTTACAATTGATCAAGTGTCTCTGGGATCTTTCCTAAAGGATTCTCCATCCTAATTTGTTTAAAAAAAAAAAATTGATTACTAATTGCCGGGGAGATGTGAAGCGTCAGGGGGTAACTGCTGAAAAGCTGATTTAAAGGGGACCCTGTCCAAATTTACCGATACATATGGGAAGCTGTCTAAAACCCTATAAGTTGTTACAGTACTAGCGCGGAATTAAGGACAGGCTCTGCAGCACATTCCTCCCATTATTGCCATCTAGTCATCAGATTTTTATAAAATAGTTGAAAACCACCTTTCCCTTTCACCCATTTGTGAGGGAGCTTTGCTGCCCAACATAACAAAGTATGGAGAGATCAGGGGAAGGGGGGTACGTGGTATGAAGCAAAATATGATTACTTGTAGTTATCCAGGCTGCAATTACCAGTCATAACTACTCTATTGAGGGTGGCGCTGTTAAGTGGAGGAAGCTGGACATCTTTCTGATTCCGTATACAAGTATCTGTTGCAGTTTATTGGTCAAGGCCAGCGGCAGACTTCTGGGCCTCTTTGAGGGTCGACGCCCCTTGTTTTGCCCTTGCGGGTATTTCCACATGAGTTAGGGCACTTTCCTGTATTGCTATAGTGATGGTAGCCGTAAGCTACAAGAGGATTTGGATTCAGAGGCCAGCGTACCGTAGGAGGGGGAGATCCTAGGCCGATCAGCGGAACGGAACGTCTAGTAGCGAGGATTGCCCCAAAAGAGCTGACTGTTCTAAGGAAAAGCAGACAGATATACAAAGTGATTAATGAGTTAATATCTGGGGAAGGGCGGGGGGCACTCAAGACCCCATTTACAACTAAGAGCATACAGGGAGGGTTTAAAAAATCTCCCCTACCTGGAGGACCCGCCTTTCATTTTAAGATAATAGATGTCTTCAAATTAACCTTGTGGGGGAGCTGGGAAGTTCTAATAACACTGGCAGCAGTGTCGATAACAGCCGATCAATGGACGTTTACAGCTGCCGGAAGAGCTGATACATTTACCCCCGCAAATCAACTTTCCTCAGTCCCCCCCCCCCCCCCCCCCACACACACATATTATTCTAGAGAACCCATTAACTGTACTCATACAATAAAATCCCAAGAAAGCAGAGCGCCCCCTAGAGACACGGCATGTAAACGGTCCTGCCTAATAACTGCACAGCATCTTCTGAGCATAGCGCCCCCTATAGTCATGCCATGTAATCTGTACTGCCCAATAACTGCACAGCATCTGAGCATAGCGCCCCCTAGAGACATGGCAACAGAACCAACCAATTCATAGGATGATTTATAACAAACATCTGCATCTCTGATGCCACCACTGACATGTATTCGGCCACGGGGGCATTGGAGATGGCTTGCCCGTGGTGGGGGTGTAGAAAAACTGGCCTGGCTGCCCAGGCTGCGCCTTGTAGCGCAGAAGAAGCTCCTCAGCTGCGCTTCGGGGTTAGGGGTTGGTGCACGCTATACGACGAGCCTGAGGGTTTAAAGGGGTCATCATCGTCGATTCGTTCTAATCTCGGTCTCTGAAATACAAATATAGCCGATTTTAACCGTGAATAAAGTTATTTTATGTGTGCCCCGGAGTACATTAGTGGTATACAGCAAAAGAAATCTCACCTTTTGAAACCAAATGCTTCCAGGCTTGTGGCCACAGCACATACCATGGCGGTTGAAGGCAAACGCCGCCAGAGAGAGAAAAGGGACGAGATTAATGAGTCCGTAAACTCCGTCATTAGCAGATTCCGATAAGCGCTCCAGTAATCCTGAGAATGACATGTAGATGTAGAGGTGGCAGGGATTCAGGCTGATCGGAATGCATAAGCAAATAACGGATCGTGGGGCCCGCACCTAGGAGTCCTCGGCAGTCCAGCAGAGCTGTCAGCTGGTGCAGGTTGGGACTCGGATGTGTTGAGCACTTAGCTGGATGCCCTGAGATCTTCTAGAAGAAGCACGAGGTGCGGCGAGGGTTTGTAAATGACACGGATCAATTTTAGTTTATATCTTATACCAATATAGTTTTATGGTGGCATACAATACAGGGAGAGAAACAAGTAAGATGTGCCAAGAGTAAACAAACTGCAGCTGGGACAAAGCACAAATGGACAATTATGTAAGTACATTTAGAACTTATTATAAATAGTGATGATCGAGTTACTCGTCCGAAGCTTGATGCTCGGTCGAGTTAGCATACTGGGGACCGGCTCGTTGCTCGGCGAGTATTCTGCCCGGCTCGATAAGAGCATTTATTAAAAAAAAAAGTGAAAGACAGTAAAAAAAAATAAATTAATAAATTTAATTAATCATTTAATTGAAGAAACACAGTGAAAGCACAGTGCAGAACAGATTGCAGAGGGTTCGGGAAACAATCTGCGATCTGTTACAGGAACACGCGTGCAGAACGGTGTTCTCCGCAATTTATTTGAAGAACATATATGTGTGAAGAAAACATGGCAGGATGTTTGGAAACATCTGACAAGTGCTTCCCTACACATATTGTTCTTCAAATACAGTGTCGTTAGTTTGTTAATTTTACTGAAAATGCTGGGTCTACCATTGATTTTCAAGGCGCTTGTACGCGAAACGAGCACTCGATCAATCGGGAAATGTTCGGCTCGGTAAACGAGCACCCGGCATTTTAGTGATCGATCATCTCTCTAATTATAAACTCAAAATATTAAGAAAAGAAGAAACTGCCCTGCAGGGTCACTGAGCTCCACTAGGGGAGCACACTACATGTAAATATACACACATTGCAAATCTGTAATATACACCGAGATATGTGCGACCTTAGTGGTGGCCATTGTAAGAATTTTATTATTTAATCATTATTATATTATTCTTAAAGTGAAGGGACAGTCTTCCCTCTGGTGCCCCTTTAAGCAGACTTGTCCTATTGTTGTTATCAAGGCTAATATTATTCCACCATAATAGAAACCATTTTGGAGTAGTATCTTTTCTTTGAACTATATATTAAACTCCCTCTGTATTCTCCATGAAAAGTACGAATATATGGACATTATATATGCCTAGTGGGTGTGTCCCCATACATCTCTGAAATGATTGGATGGTTGCAGTGAGTAAGTAACACGCTCACCACGAGTTAAACAACTAATTTTTCCGCTTGTTTATAATAACTAGGCGGAAAACAGAGGAATGTTACAAATACAATAAGTTGAACCAGAATTATTATGTCTGTGTTTTGTAAGTAGGAGGGGGGACAGGTCACTGCAAACATTTGGGGGTTACTTACCTGGGCGGTAGGAAGGTAGGAAATATCGGCACGGCGAAACGCAGTAAGCATTGTATCTGGATCTGCATGGTGGTAGGCTCTGGAAGCCGGTCAGGGCCTGGAGAGAGGGAGGGGTAGTGTCAGACTCCACTGTAATATAGTATATAGGACCTGTCCTCTCTATATTACCTGCTGGAAGGGATTCTTCAGGCTTCTGGCTGCAGTACCAGGTAGTAAATGGACGGACCTTCAAAGATCGACAAACATGGTTAACAGGCGCGACCATGGGCATCATGTGGTGGCAATCCTCCGAATGGGCGACATGACTCCACTGATCTGATCCTGGGTAATGTCATGATGAACTTATCTGGGGACACACAAAAGTCACTGTCCCTGCAAGACAAAGGACAAGGGAGTAGGGGGTAATAGGACATACATCCAATATTCAGGTATTTCGGAAAAGCTGGGTGACAACCAATATGGCCGCCATCACTTTCTTAGAATTTCGCCTTCTATCGTCCCTTGTTATTCCTCTGGGAAATCTAGAGGCCTAACAGAAAATAAGGTGATCCATTTCCCATAGGTCCAGGGGTGTGTACCGACAAGATTTTTTTTTCACAGTGCGGTGTCCCAAAGGGTTTTTAGTGATAGGTCCCATTGAGAAATAGAACCTATAAACCTCCGGATGCACCTAATATTTCCAGGAGGAACAAGGAAGAACGAGACGGGAATTCTAAGAAGGGAGACGAGATGTTCCAGGAATTCTAGGGACCATAGAGAACAATGTTTGCAACATTGTTTCTTAAAAATGAGCCGTGTCTAATACGCCTCTGAAGGTGTGATAAAGCAACAAATGTAGTCAGCTATAAATTGCCATGGGGCGTGGTATCGCACAAATAAAGTTCCAATCAATAAAAACAGCATTAGAGATTGTGTGTATTACAATGTATGTTGGATTACAACGTATGTATGCATGAAGGTATGTACCACCCACTGAATCGCAATGATTATCCCTCACTTATATATGTTTACAGGAGAATTACGAGGAAATGGTCAGGTGATGAATGAAATTTTTCAGAAAGTGTTTTTAGGGAAATAGAGCATTGCTAAAAATGACATATTGGAAAGCGGCCAGAGCTATGATAAAGGTTGAAGTGATCCCTTTAAATAACTGGAAGCGGTTCTAGAAACAGAGAGAGCTAGAGGGCGACAGAGACTCCCGACATCGTCCCTATGCGGTGGTGAGGTAATTCTTACTCGCCCCTATGGGGTGGTGAGGTACTTCCTTACATCGCCCCCATGGGTGGCGCACGGGTGGGGGCGGGTACTTCCTTACATCGCCCTATGGGGGCGAGGTACTTCCTTACATAGCCCCCTATGGGTGGCGAGGTACTTCCTTACATCGCTCCCTATGGTGGCGAGGTACTTCCTTACATCGCCCCCTATGGGTGGCGAGGTACTTCCTACATAGCCCCTATTGGGTGGCGAGGGTAGGTACTTCCTTACACGCTACCCTATGGGTGGCGATGGGGGGGGGACTTCCTTACATCGCCCCTTATGGGTGGGAGGTAATTCCTAAATCGACGCCCTATGGTGGCGACTTACTTCCTTACATCGGCTCCCTATGGGTGGCGAAGGTAATTACTTACATCGCTCCCTATGGGTGGCGAGGGGTACTTCCTTACATCGATCCCTATGGGTGGCGAGGTGGGTACTTCCTTACATCGCTCCCTATGGGTGGCGAGCGGTACTTCCTTACATCGCTCCCTAGGGGGGCGACGGGTACTTCCTTACTCGACTCCTATGGGTGGCGATGGTACTTCCTTTAAATAGCCCCCTGATGGGTGGGCGAGGTGGTACTTCCTTACATCGCCCCCTAGGGTGGCGAGGTACTTCCTTACATCGACCCCTATGGGTGGTGAGGTCGTCCTTACATCGCCCCCTATGGGTGGTGATGGTACGTCCTTACATCGCCCCCTATGGGGGTGAGGTCTTCCTTACAGCGCCTCCCTATGGTGGTGAGGTTATCAATGTCACTTTTAAGTCACCTGCCTCGTAAACCACCGACAAAGAATTTAATCGCAAAATCGGACGAAACCGGAGGAAACTCTTGCAACACGAGTAAACACAAAAAACAAAAAAAAAACCGAGAAAAACTAAAGTATCAACGGATTGGTTGGAATAAGAGAAGGGCAAAATCTGAGACAAGGCCAGTAGGAATCCGAAGAGCAGAACCAATATCCTGATGATATAGATTCCAAGAGGGGCACCCACAACCCATTCCAGGCCCCCGGAGCCAGGTCATATCCCGGAGATGTAATACGATAGATCTGGGGTCTGCAGATTCTTACTGACCTCGTCCTTGAAGGAGACTTACCGGAGGGAGATTTGTGTAAGATCGGGATCACAGTAGGAAGTGAAAGACCTAATCCTAATAATACCTTATTTCTAGGCCAAGGATATGATGGGATAAAGTACAGGCCACACAACCTAAGGCTGACACCGGCTGAGAGATTCTGGAACACACGTTTTTGTCAGGTCCCGGTGCTGTCATGGATAATTTATGTGGGGGGGAAAAAAATCTTGTTACTCCACCACAAATTAGGGACATCAAATGCTTAGTAGTTTAACATTAATTGTACATTCATGGGGCTTACTTCTTTTTCTTACCCCATACAGAAATGTAGTACTGATGGATGTGATGGGTAAAGGACTGGTGTATGATCATACTTCCAAATCAAACAATAATTACCGGAGACCCCAGGGTGAGACCGTTAAAAAATAATACGGAGACCCCAGGGGAGACCCGTATTAAAAATAATCGGAACCCACACCAGACAGTATAATACGGGAAACTGCAGACGCCCACAGGAGACAACAATATGGAGACCCCAGGAGCCAACAATGATGGAGATATGACACTATGGTGGATTTATATTTATGTTGTTATAGGAGGGGCTATATATGGCAGAGTACCATATTCAGATGTGGGTCTTTATTATGGATACTAGATATATTATGAGGGCCGTATATATCACAATATCGTCTTTGGCCCTATGTGGTTAGCATATTTTAGGGCGGCTCTGACATTAAGGCGATGATAGGGATGAGAAATACAACTATTCTTATTCAGTTTGCAGTCAGATCTCGTCAAATTATATTGAAAAGGAAGAAATAGAGTGGGGTCCATAATTTGAGCCCCTTAAAGGAGCTGAACTAGAGGAAGAGTTTCCCATTTCATAAACAGCACCTCCCCAAGCCCTTAGGCAGAGGTGGTGGTGGAACTAAGAGCCCTTTCTGTGGGCACTCAGGCAATCCACAGAAGAGGATCCAGTATATTCTGGCAGTCTCAGACCACAGCCAGGACTTGCTGTGCACAGTAGATATTTAAAGTGAGTAGTGACAAGCTTACCTGACTTACTGGAGGAGTGGGGCGGGTTTGGGTGGGTGGTTTTGTGGAACTTTGTGTGGACAGGATCTGGATTTTATCATGTAGTCTGTCTGTCCAATTTTTCCTGCTTATGGGACCTGAAGGAGGAAGATACACTGGTCATGCAAATGTCTTCTATGTCTGTTTATTGGTGTCCTCAGTGGCTGTGTGGGTTATCAATGACAACTGTGGACAGAGCAGGGGAAGTCAGAGCAGCAGGGAGTTATTTTATTAAATCACAAAATTAAATTTCTGTGTTGGCACTTTGTGATAAATAATGGGTCTGGTTGATAGTTTGGGCACCGGTCTCTAAAAGGTTCGCCATCACTGCCTTAGCAGAGTCTAGTATGCAGGAACGTCCCATTAACTCAATTATTATAGACAGGACCCTTAGGTACAGGTTGTTGTAAAGTTCCTTATACAGCACTAGGGGGTATGAGCATCTGTGAGCGATAGGTGGAATCATGTCAGGTCTCCGGAGCTGTAATCAGTTAAGTGATAATCTAAACTAATGTAAGTGATGTTCTTACCAGCTCAAGGTTTTATGTGCAATCAATACTCCTCAAGTCTCCTCACCCAGATGGTCCTTGGGTGTATCCCTGGGGGAGAACATGTCACCCGCGACGGCTCATTACTGCCAGGCCACTGCCGATATGTGGCTCTGTGGTGACATGACCCACTTAGGGACAGGGAGAGGGAGAAAGCGCTGGCCCAGATGGGAACGGTCGGATGTAAATATTAATTATTTATTGCTGCCGTCAGTGTAAGGAGGCGTGTAGGAGTTATTGATGAGACGATTTGTCACCGCATTTTTCTACGACAAACACAGGGGCGCTATGAGCGCGCATAAGACAGCTTGCCTATAGACAACAAAGGAAAAAAAAATCTATATAATGGTGTCCGAAGCTTCAGAACATTACAGGGTATACATCAAAACCTTGAAGGGAAAGAAAGCAGGACAAGGCCTTAAAGGGAAAGTCCAGCTGGGTATCCCATTTCTAGAATAAAGGAAAATTGGGTTTCACGTGTTTACTTGCAACAGAATGAAATCCACTCTCTTACAGAAGGTTATTGGTTATTTATTATTTATTTAATTACATATAAAATTTCTTATAAAATGTATTACATTTTTCGTGGTTGTTTTGTAGTCGAGATGATTTATTACCAATAATAAGCCATGATCTTGGAAATGCAAATACACACACACAAAAAATAAAAAAAAAAGTGACCGTTGCTTTTATTATTTATGCTATACTTTCTCTTATAATTCTGAATCACGAAGTGCCCCCCCTTAATAATTTTTCTTTATTACTTTTATCTTCTACTCATGGGATTTACTGACATCCCAAAAGACAAGGTCATAGACCTCTAGAGGGGTTTGAGGGACAGGAATTAAATGGAAACTTAGCGTTCCCCCAGGAGGACAAAGTGAATCTCCCTATTAGCCGCTTCTCGACCTGACCTTCTAACACCCAGGGATGGAGCAGATGAATCAGGATGGAGAAGGAGATTGGTGATAACAGCGAGAAACGCGAGGAGGCGGCTGGCAATTAGAAGTGATGGGCCTTTAAAAGACATGAGCGATGACGAGAGGAGGGGGAGGAGGAGGCTCATGGACGGCCGTGGGACAGATTGAACCTATTCCATGGCCGACCATAACATAGGATGCTCCCATAATCTCTCAGAATTCGGAATTCTGGGTATTCCGTCTCTAAGAACAAACCTGAAGATCTCATGGACAAGAACTTGGACTTCATCATCTGGATTGAAATACTCAAAATCCGGAAAATTGGTTTACCCACCATTAAGTGATTGTGGGGTAAACTCTGGAAAACAATAATTTTAAAAAATTAATCCGGCACACATCCACAAGACTAAATACGTATAAGAGAGTACAACTACCATCGCAGAAACGAGGGTATCCAGGGCTAAACGACGCTCCACTCAGCAACCACAGAGTGATCAGGCCAAAGCTCAGCATCTGGGGGAAACACAAGTAATATTAAAAACACTATATATAAAACATGTTTCTATCAACTCTTTTTCCAATTTACTTAGGCCTGTGTTCTGTACTCCCCCTCAGCTGTCAGACTGAGTTTCCTTAGGTCCACCAGAGGAAAAGCTTGAGGGCCCACAATCATGATTTCCCAGGAAATATACTCTAGCAGCCTTCAAAATTGTGTTGTTTTCTGATGGAACTCTGGGGGCTCAAATAATTAGGTGAGCCAGGGCCGCCCAACCAGAGGATCCTCTGGTACCAGTCCGACACCGTTACCACTGACAGCTCGGCTTCTTCAGATTGGTGCTGTGTATAAGCCATAAGCCCTCCCACCAAGTCAGTGAATTTTTTGGAAGAAAGAAAGCAAGAGAAGCCCCCGGATATCAGGTAAGGGTGTTGGGTCCTACAGAAGAGGTGCGGCAGTATCATCTTGATTAAAGGGGTGCATATCATGATGCCGAAATGTGGGAATAGAAGACCCCCAACAGTCCCAATATACAATGTACAGCCGGAGAGGGAGACCACTCCCCTCTCCTTAGGATGTACGTCGCACGGCCATTACAAGCGGGGGAAAGAGAAGGAGGAAAAGAGAAATGTCCTAATTATTCCCGTGTACACATGTGCGCACCGTATCGCTCCATGAACCTATGCTGTATATGGGGACGTATATACAGCCGCAAAGCTTTGCGGCCGTATACAGTTATATATGTCCATGGGAAATTATTATCTTATTTCTACATGATGTTAGTTGGAGATCTGGACTTTTAGGACCTCCACCAATCACGACAAGGGAAGACACATTTCCCTTTAATAAATTGAGATTAGGACCTGCCGCTCATCTTAGACCCCCATTATCTTGGACCCCCATTATCAGGAAGGACACTGAAGGCGCACAGTGGTCAGGACCTCACCAATCAGATAGGTTCCCTTCTTATGGACAGGGTGGTAACATAGGAATCTGAGGGGGGTCTCCTCCCATCTCACACAGGATATGAAAACATACTTAAAGCAATCTATCACAGGATGAAGGATGTAAAACTAAGCACACTGGATACTGGTTGTGCCCACTCTGGCAAGATCTTACTATTCTTTCAAGCTTCCATACCCTTGTTTTAAAGGGGAAAAAAGGCTTAAAAATCATGCAAATGAGCCAAGGGAATCAGGTTCCATTAACACCTTACTTGCATAATTTTAAAAGACTTAAAAAAAACAGGGCATAAAAAGCTAAAGAACAGGGATCCTGCCGGAGTGAGACACCCGTAGTCAGTGTGCTTTTGGTTTAACAATGCTTCCTCCTGTGGTAGATTTCCATTAATAGATTAGTTCCCACTTCTAGAACACAACTTCTATGGGGAGATTGACAGTTCTCGGACCACCCTCACAGGCAATGTTCGGACCTTTACTGATCATCCTATGGATAAAGGGGATAGCGCTGAATCCAGAAACACCCAGGTTCAGGTATCTCCTACTCGAACAGGATATGCATTAAATGGTTCATGATGCAGTTCCTCATTCAGAACCCACCACGATTGGAGAAGTAGTTCTCGGACACCACAACAGCCAAGGTCCAGACCTTTACTACGCAGCATCATCTTGTGGATAGGGGATAGTACAAAATCTTCACCAACCCTTAAAAGGGGAATCCTAAAAGTCTCACCACATTTGTGGCATTTTGTGTAGGATAGCAATACGTTTTTGACAGCGCCAGTTTTACTTTTCTTGAGATAGGGTTTCGGAACCTTACACCTGTCAGCACCCTTGAGTCTGAGGGGTACAGGAACAATTTGTGATGTTGGAGGTGTAAAGCTCAGTAGTTTCCAGTTTTATGAATTGCTGAGAGCTCTTCTTTGATCTCTGTATTCATACATATTCCATGTATATCCGCCATGAGGCTGCCTCCATTATCATGTGCTCTGCAGACTTGGCTCCTGCGGCCATAGTTGCTTCTCAACTATACATCCCGATACGACTATATGAAATCAGGGTGCAGCCGTGGGATAGCAGGATGGTTAGTACGAGAGCTCCCAGGAGGACCCCCGCAGCAGATGGAAACCTCAGACCCTTCACTGCCTCTTCTTCATTCCAGGATTCCCTCCATTAACAAGGCAATACCATCCCACACACGCTGCCGGCCGCACTTACTGACCCATAACACATTACAGCTTAACAAAGGCCTTCATAATTGGCTTAAAATCTAAATTTAGATGCGTATACATGTGATTTGATACGAATGCGAGTTATATAAAACAGCATTGAGGCTGCTCCACCTGACAAAAAACAACTAAATTATCGTTTCTTCCAAAAAAAACAAAAAACAGCGCCCACTCCTGTTATAGGTGGTTTGGTTCTTGGTATGACAGCTGAGGCTCTTGTAAATGCGGAGCATACTGAAACCTGGTGGGCAGGTTGTGGTGCTGCTTTTGGATTTTAAAGGATGGAACCGTCACTACCAAAATTAACAAATGTCCAGAAAAAAAGGAGTGTTACTGGAATTTGGAGACTTAAGAGTTTTTTTCATTGATTGAGACCACACTCATCAACTGGAAGCACATGTATGGCGGAGCCCTCCTTTGGAGCTCACTTTCGCCCCTGCAGAAGTGGATGATGTTCATCACAAAAAAAGGAATTCCAAATTTTTATATTACGAATATCCCTCCATCTTTTAGGTTCTATAGGTGGTCCTTCTATATCTGTCCAAATCCTAAACTAAATATCCGATCAAGGGGTCAATGAACAGGACGGAGACCCCTCCTTTACCCCTTGGAAGTCCTCCAGAATTGGCCCATTAATGTAGGGTGTAGCGGGTTCACTCCTCACATAATAGGGGTAATATGTTGCATCCGGAGCTTGCCTATTATTAGTGTCTTATAGGGAAACCATATGGCGGGTATACATGGGTGCCTAGAGGTGTGCAAAAATATCAGTTGCTTACCATGATACAATGGCTCATATATGAGGTCGTATAAGTGGGAACCCATTTTCAGATAATAGGTCATTTTATTTATAACGACCTATAGTAACACGGTTGTAAGACCAATGAAGACTTGGTACTTGTTCATTGTTCCCTCATTAACAGCAATAAAAATCAGGATGAGCATATTGGTTTTCCTCTCATTAGAAACACAAAACCCAGTTACAGGACGTTCATCCCTTAATAGCGGACAACACATTGTCTCGTCACAGCAGCCATATTCATGGCTCTAATGTAAACATACAAGAAACATTACAGTGGGCAGAAAAAAAATAAAATACAGACATTCTTCTACGAAACAGCACAACGTCCACAGGTGAGTGTGGTACTCGCAGTCTGTCACATTACCAAGGGAGCAAGATATGACTAACAAACGACAACCAAAATGGCGCAAAAAGCTAAATAAATGACCATTACTTTTAAACCCTGGAGCCATCCATCCAAAACCAAAAAGACAGGCCTCAAGAATCAATGTTGTCCATAGAAACAATCAGACGACTCAGCTTACATTTCTTATACTGTGAGCGAGATGGAAAGCTGAGACCCTGATGGCCTGCAATGAAAACAGGGCCAGATCTATTACATGAGGCCTACATAGAGGTCTGGAAATTAGGATTTTATGATGGTGTGAGGTGAGGGTCGCTCCTGGGAGGCAAGAGGCGCTCGGGCACATCCTACTGATCGTCCATCTATCAAAGATTTATGACATTTGTCTCATATGACTATGGTTGGGAATATACACGTTAAGAGTGTGCAATATGGAACATACACCGTTAAGACATGAGACCAAGAGTAGATTTCCACCCGAATATGCATAGTACGACATCACCGTCTTATGTGGTCGATTTAAAGGGCCATGTGCCAATGATAAGGTGCAGCGCCACATTATGTACATTGGTTGTGTCTGGTAATTGCAGCTCATTAACTGGACTTCCTCTGCACACATGGTGACGATGATGACAGTGTTATTTGAAGGGCAGGAATTCATGATTTCTATCTTAAAACAATCCTTTAAATCATTATACCACTTTTCCGTTCTTGAAGGATTTTTTTTGACTTATTTGCGACTGACTTCTATATACCATCAAAATCCCATCCCGATAAGCCGAGGGATACCAGATCAAGGCACCCCTGACTGTGGTCAATTTATTATTTATTATCCATGGCCTTCCTCCTTTCTACAATCAATGACTAAATGAGTCATAAGGTCTGTGCGTGTACTAGATCCCTTTGAGCTTGTAGCTTCCAACAGACTGTTACAATGCTCCCCTTCCACTGTCTCCTCAGGCACTTACCCTCCCCAACAGTTGTAACCAGCTGTGAATCTGCCAGTATGGAGGGGCTCATAGGGTGTTACTAGAGTCCTCGTTCTGCCGATTCACAAAGGCTTCGTCTGGTCATTAAAATGATGGAATTTTAGGAAGATTTCCTTTAAGGAATAGGCTGGCCAGACAAAGGAGAATCCTAAATAATCTACAGTCATCATCTATTCCTCAGAACACTATTCACATCAGAATCTGGGGTGGACATTAATGGATCCAGAACAAAAAAGAGTTAAATTACGCAGATAATAATTAGGTATTGGTGAGCAGACTGCTGATTGAGGATATCCTCCCATTTCAGTGATGCAGCTTGGTCGGACAAAAGTGAGTTAGAAGGCAAAAAAACATGAACTCATTGCATTAAAGTGGTAAAATATAGTTGGTTCCAATTATCAGTGATTGCATCATCACTCTTACAATCTCTCTTGCCTTTTTGATGAATGATCTCTCATTACCCTCTTAGATTTTCTGGAGATCAGGGCGACAGAGGACACCCAATTCCGCCATGTGTGCGGCTCGACGAGCTGAAACAAAACTATTAAGTGGAAAATTAATTACAGCTCCAAATACTGATCTATCCAGAATTCAACGCTGTGACCCCACATGACCGGTGGTGGGAGGTTGACAATGTTGCGCGGAAATTGGCAAAGGAAAGCCTGAAAGGGCGGGGTTTTTAGGGTCTTGTGCGGTCGACTGCCTCCGTCCCTATGACAACACCTGCTGCGCCCTGCTCCGTTTTAAAGGGGTTGCCCTTAACATACATTCAATCCATTTCAAGAAGTGAACCCATTTTGATTGCGTCTGAATTTCAATTGCTCAAGAAGTTTTGGATACCTTACCATGCCTTGTATTGTACTACGTGTATAAGGAGACACTTGGAAGCCGCTTGGCCAGTCCCAAACACGTCATGAGTGATGACAGATGACAAGTTGCGAAGAAGATAAAGAGAAAGAGGGGGTATGAAAGCCACCTGCAATAGACAGACAATCTCTAAAGGGGTGTTTCCTCCCAAAGAAGACAAGAGTACGTAAATACCACTTAGAATAATAAATAACAACGTTCCCTAATTCCAAAATTATTAACAAAAATACAGGCATTCACAGATACAAGTCCAACACGTCTTATAAGTCGGGTGTATACAATTTTGGTTGCCCATGGATAGGACCCTAAATCTTCGGACTATGGTTGGGCAGGGCGAGAAATCTCTCATGAAAGATTATCCTGTTGCACATGCAGTGCTCCTGCCTTCTGCCCCTTCCCTGTATACAGCCCGCTAGACACAGGCAATTCCTGCAGCAGCAGCAGCATGCAGAGACTTACTGCTACAAACTACGACAGATAAGGTCTTATCCGGGGAGGCACTCTCTGTGTGTGTATGGGTCAGATGTAGCAGAATGACAGGTGGGTTTGTCACAGCTGAGAAAAGCCCAGAGCTTGACTGTCAGTGCGGTGTTTTATATCAGTCATGGATCTCTCAAGTCATCATATCTGATCTGTCTGTCTATCTGTTTCTAGCGTTGTGTCAGATACTAGTAGAATTGCAGAAGGTTTGAGTTAATCAAAGTGTAGATAAACCCATTGGACCCTGATATCTAAGCACGTTGTCAGTACACAGCACACAGATTAGAGAGGAGAGACCACTATTTGACTGGCTTTCCAAGATATCTGCTGCTTCTGTGATGAGAAAATGTTGAATTTACCCTCCAGAACCTGCTCCTTATACACTGCATAACAAAAACTTTTCATGCAGAAGGTAATCTGAGCTCCCATTGCATAGTGTGAATAGGCCCTACCTGTTAGTACTCGACGACACGGGTCTATGCCGTGGCTACAAGGGGCAGCTTTCGCATGGTTGTCCTGCCAGTTTGGTAACGTGTGAGAAGCTGGTTTGATGACGCATTGGCCATGATCATGCATGAAGGCAGGGTCTGACACGTAGTCGCCATGTGCTGCAAAGATCTCATGAGGCGAAGAGATTGTGGTCCAGGCTCTCCTTCAGCATGTAGTCGGTGCCAGTCACTGCAGGAAGGCGGAGAAAGCCATTACGGTGCCACGATGGGGTGGGCTCAGCTGTCACATCTGCTGCAGACAAATATTATACAACATGTATCTAAATAAGCATTTCTCTATCTGTGGTGGATGACTGTTGCTCAGTATCTGATGTGTCAATAGGGGTGCGGCGCAGGACCAGACCAACCACACAGTATATGCGGCACTGTGTACACCAAGCATAAGGCGTTTCCCCAGGAAAGAGGAGAGGGTGAAAGAGACACGAAGGACCCATCCTACCTAATGAAATGGAGCGGACAGGATGAGGGGGTGCCACCTATTGCTCCATTTAACTGCCAGTGATGCGAGTTACAACGTTCTCAATGGTCCCCAGAGAATTTAAAAGGAAGTGGCAGGAACACCTACGCACACTGCTGGGACTCTTAACACCTGGCCATCAACTGGCGTTCTAACTGCTGTTGGCTAGATATGCAGAGAAACTAAGAGCCACAGCAGTGTGAGGAAAACGCACAGTACAATCCTGGAATATAAATCCAGTAGATAAATTACATTTCAGTCCTGTTACATTGACAAAGGTCTAATACACAGATCTCCAGGGATACAACATTGGCTGCAAAGGAGAAAGCTCAGCGTAGGTGAGGATGACGCTCCCTAGTGCCAATCAGGAATAAAAAAAATATAAATAAATAATAAAAAAACCAATATCACAGTCTGCGCTACTAACAAAACACACTAAAATATGATTGACACAGGACAAATGCAACAATACCAACACTGGCTGCAGAGAGATTGAACACAGCAGTGTAACAACCAGAGTGGTGAGCGAACCACTCGGGTGCAGAGCGGTGGCACATCAGGACCTTCATGTGGTGTACCCTGGCCTTCACTCCAACGGAGTTTGCCGACAGGACTCAAAGTCCTTCCTCCAGTGGTCCAAGTCCAAAGTGTCCACAAGTCCACCATCATGCTCAGCGCCATTCTTAAAGCAAACATCCTTGGTTGCCGGACTAAGGAGGAGCGAGAAATGTGGATAGAGAGGGCAGTTATTTTTGGAGCACCTGCTAGGCGGTCCCCCGATCTTTCTCTCCAGGGGACCTGGAGGGAACATACAATCCAAATTTCCATCCATCATATTATATTGTATGGTTGATGCTTAGGACGCCAATCGATAAAACCTGTGAGCTACAGCAGAGTCAATAAGTTACTAATTAATTGTGCCATGTGGCATGTGCTACATATAAATGGATACTGGATTGTAGTTGGGCACGTGTCTCCAAAGGGTTCGCATCACATGCACCCCAGTACAATCCTGTAATATGAAAAGTCAAGCTGCTACTTTATACACAAGTGTATGATGACACATCTCTCAGGGGAAATTCCCAACACTGGCCAGGCTACGAGCAGAGGCGACAGAGACACGAGCACAGTATGAGAGCAATTAAAAACTCTCCACTGCACTGGAGGAGCTGCAATACCTGGAATAGAAATCCATATTTCACAGTCTGCTGCTACCACAACATACAGAAAGTTGATTACCACATCTATCAGCGGACAATACACGACACTGGATTGCCAGTCTGTATAAGATCACACACTGCGTGCAGATTCCCTTTGGATTAATTTTCTTGGATTTTTTGATTTTTTAATTTGAAGTATCCATAATTTTGCTCATAGATTGACCACTAGTTCTATAATTGGACACAGAAGGGTGACGGACATAAAAACATTGCCGCTAAGGGCTTTCTCCATGGCCAAAGTTGTTTTATCCACCCTCCCATCCTCCCTGCAACTCCGAGTGGGTTAAGTCACCGGTGCAAGCGATGGAGGCGTCCCAGGGGGTCGGGGATTAGAGTCGATGGCTAGAAAGCAGTGGGGGAGGGAGCCACGATGCCAGCTGTTGGGGTTAAAGCCGTGGGTACGGGGTGGGGGGCGAGGAGGCGGTCTGGAGAAGAGGAAATGAAGGTGAGGGCGATTACCCGCGACTGGAGACTGCAACTTCACATCCTCCAGCGGGAATGATTACATCGGAGCGCCGTCTACCAAAAAAAAGCGATATTGATGCTGCAAGATACACTCACCACCAGAGTACATAGAAGCTAAGTAGGGCCCACGCCTATAGGGGGTCAGATGGGAGGTTTAGACCCACCCTTAATATTCCTCGCTCAAAGCCTTAGGTTAACTAAACAGATATGGCGACTGAAGAATTAGACAAGTGGTGGAATTATCTGCTCTGTATGGGCAGCGAGAGGAGCTAGTGGAGGGGCACCTGTACGGTCAGCGAAGACATAAACAAGTGACGTCAATAGGGTCCCTGAGGATAAGTGGGATCAAGAGACTCACATAGGACCCCCAGGTGATCAGACCTTCTGATAATGCAGGTACAGAAATGTGAAGAGTTCTTGTCTGGGTATTGCAACATCAATTTAATGTAATGTGGCTGAGTGCGCAATACCAAACATGAACACGGGCGGGGGGTGGCACTATTTTAGTATCTCATAAACCCTTTAATAGTGAAGCCCCTGTCTATTTTTATAGTTGCCCCCCTTTCTCTCCTCTGTCAGAACAGATGGCCCCCGAGAGGGCAATCACACCAGATGTTCGTCTTACATTAGTCACAGTCCATAGGAATTTCACAGAAGTGGGTTCAGCTATGTGCTGCTCGGTCTTCGCCACAGTTGCCAGAATCACTCATGTCACGCCAGGCGCCCTAAATAACAAAAATTAACACACCCCGTCCCAAAGAGGAGAGAAAACGTATGTCTGTATCTAAATTCATGGCCAGCGACAGGGACTGGGGAGAGGTACATTTATGTTCCTGGCACTTAACAGAGGTGTCGATCCCGCCAGGTGGGTGTTGGCATCATCCAGAGGAGTAGATGGAGTGGTGAAGCCCATCGTGTCTCGCTGTTACCATAGAAGCGATGCCGACGCAGCGCTGGAAAAGACAAAGGGACAATAAAATCCCCGCGGGTCTAAACAACATACCAGAACATCAATCACACATCAGGAAATTATAGCAGCGGATGAAGAATGCCAAGATTACCGCAACAGCGGATGACCAGTAAGTCCAGGGCACGAGGAAACAAGCATATAGTAATAGGGGAATCATAGCAAAGTAAAAACTTGTCAGGCCAATGTTCAAGTCCAAACTGTATAACGAGGCGAACTCATTCCTAAAACGCCGCCCATAACAACGAGAGCGCGCTTCGCACAGGGGCCTCCCTCGCACGCAGCGGCTTCATCCCAACGCAAGGCCAGGACGCTAATGTACCACAAGTCCACACACTACCAGAAGCCGCCAGGATCCGCCAGACCCCGAAGATGCGCCCATTCCATCGCAGACCCACAGCGAGAGCCGCCGATCTTCCCGCACAACACGCATGAGGCCTCGCTTCACCACAGCACACACGAGAGGCCGCCGTTCCACGCCGACCACAAGAGGCCGCCAGGGCTCCACGCCGGAGAGCTAGAAGGCCCCGCGCTTCCCCCCCGCACACACCACCAGCCCCTCAAAGCTTCCGGTAACAACGCGGCCAGATCAGGACAGACACACAGAGGCCGCCGCTTCCCGCCAGACACACACAGAGGGCCGCCGCTTCCCGCCAGACACACACAGAGGCCGCCGCTTCCCGCCAGACACACACAGAGGCGCGCATCCGCCAGACACTAACGAGCCGACCGTCCCGCCACAAAACAAGGCCCCCGCCGACACACACAGAGCCGGGCGCCGCCGGACACCGAGCTTCCGCCCAGACACACACAGAGGCCGCCGCTTCCCGCCAGAACCACACACAGAGGCCGCCGCTTCCCGCCAGACCACACAACAGATGGGGACGAGCCGCTTCCCGCCAGACACACAACAGAGGGCCGCCGTTCCCAGAAAAGACGACACACAGCACGACAGGCCGGGCTACCAGAACAACGAGACTTCCGCCAGACAGCCACCACAGAGGCGCGGCTCACCCCAGAACACACAACAGAGGCACGCGCTTCCCGCCAGACACAACACACAGAGGCGCCGCGCTTCCGCCACACACACCTATAGGCCACCGCTTCCCGCCACACACACCTAGAGGCCGCCGCTTCCCGCCACACACACCTAGAGGCCGCCGCTTCCCGCCACACACACCTAGAGGCCGCCGCTTCCCACCACACACACACACACAGAGGCCGCCGCTTCCCGTCGCACACATACACAGAGGCCACTGTTTCCCGTTACACACACATACACAGAGGCCACTGTTTCCCGTCACACACAGAGGCCGCCATCTTTATCTATATCAGTAGTTGGAGCTAGTGAAGGGTTCACTTTAATGAAAGATTCCTGGCTATAAATATAACTTACTAAACCCAACCTTTCGTGGGTCTAGAAGGACACAGTCTACGTCTATGAAATCAGTGCTTCAGGCTGTGTGAAGTTATATCCCAGCACCATGAATACTGGCGCAAATTGTAATATCTAAATTTACACACAATCCCTTGATTTCCATCGGGCGACCCAGGACCGTATAATGGAAAGCTGTTCCATCCCTTTGTGGTGTCTGATAATGGTCTGCCGGCCGTGCCCCCTTGTCCGTTCAGCTTAGGCACTGCCGGAATAATTGAGCCATCAGCGAGTCTTTTGTATAGCGGGAGATAACGTACGCTGCTATTTTAAGGCATTGCCTGCTAAAAACCGCCCTGAGGTTTCGTTATATAACAAGATCCCTCCGACAGCCCATTTACAGGCTCTGAGATGAACCTCCACCACCCTCCCCTTGCCTTGCTGATCCACGTCTGTCATCTCTAAGTCATATCAATCGTACAGATTTTTTTTCCAGCAATTCACGCGATTTGTGCAGAAAACAAAACAAAAACAAACATAGCATATCAATAACAAACTGTAAGGGTAATAGGAGACAGAACAACATTAAGACTATTCCAAGATCTTATGGCATTTAACTTGGATACATTAAAGGTGTCAGACATCTGGGACCCCCTGGGCCTGTCTGGGAATGAAGGGGCCTCAGGGACATATATTAACACTGTGAATGAGAAGGCCAGCATTATATACCCCCCACTTCACGATCATTGGATCTGACATTCAGGACCACCACTTGTCTGGGAATGAAGAGGCGTCCTGCGAGGCCGAAAGCGGCGTCCTGCGAGGCCGAAAGCGGCGTCCTGCGAGGCCGAAAGCGAAAGCGGCGGCCTATGGGGCAGGAAGGGGCTCACAATCTTATCAACCTACCAGTATGTTTTTGAGTGTGGGAGGAAACGGGAGGACCAGGAGAAAACCCATGCAAAACACAGAGAGACATACAACAACCTCTGGCAGATGTTGACCTGGATGGGACTAGAACCCAGGCCCAGCGTGCAAGGCTGTAATGCTAACCACTGAGCGTGGTTCAAAAAGAGTATAAAAGCCTCACTGGAATATACATCTCTTTTTGCTCAAAGGGATTTAAATTTGGAACCTATCCCTCAATTTTGGAGACCTCTTGGAGGAAATGTCACCGCTTTATGATCAATGACCCCCATCTGTATGGGAATGATGTTATGATAGGCCGTCATCACTTTATGGGGTTGGGTCATTTCAGACCTCGCAAGAATATGCCACCACTGTATGATCAGGAAGAAAACTTGATTTTTTTTTTATAGATGTATATGGTTTTTATGCTTTTTTTTATATCCACTAATGTAAAACAATGCAGCTGATAACTTCTATTCTCTCTGATGTAACACGTTACTTGTAAATGTGGTTTTGCTCTTTCCTCCAGTCTGTACTGGCGAGTTACTCATCGCACATCTCTATAAAGCGCTTTCTATTAGATTAGGATGTCCGCTCCGGGCTCAGCGCTCCATTTGGATTATTAAGCCGGTGAAGGCCGCCATCACTACATTATTTGCTGTCCTGCTATTCTTTACTGTGCAATTTCCAGCAACACAGTAATGTCATGTATGTACACAGTGACTGCACCAGCAGCAGAATAGTGAGTGCAGCTCTGGGGTATAATACAGGATGTAACTCAGGATCAGTACAGGATAAGTAATGTCATGTATGTACACAGTGACTGCACCAGCAGCAGAATAGTGAGTGCAGCTCTGTGTAATGAATGTCTTATTGTTCCTGCCCCCCCTGCAGTCGTCGCTCTGCACCTGTAGGATCCTGTACACACCTGTCATTACCCGCATTAACACCTTCTTATCAGTATTTGCAGCAAATCTTTGTAAAGTGTGAAAACTTCAGCAAAAATTCCTGCGTTGCTGAGTTTCGGATGTGTCATGTGACCTGCAGAAGATTGCACCCCCTGGGGGTCATTGCCCACCCCCCATCTCATCACAGGGTTGATGGTTTTATTGAAAGGTAAGTGATGCTACCCATTAACCCTTGTTGGGTGTGAGCTCCGCAGCTCAGGAGGGCAGGAGGCTCCTTGTACTGATATGAGGGAAATGACAGGACGGGGGTCATTTACTAAGGGCCCGATTTGCGTTTTCCCGACGTGTTACCCGAATATTTCCGATTTGCGCCGATTTCCCCTGTATTGCCCTGGGATTTTGGCGCACGCGATCGGATTGTGGCGCATCAGCGCCGGCATGCACGCAACGGAAATCGGGGGGCGTGGCCGAACAAAAACCCGACGGATTCGGAAAATCTTTCGCGGAGCTTGCACTTACCTTCACTCAGCCCGAGCCGGTGAACTCCAGTGTGTTCCGATGCTTTTCAGCGCAGCAGCGCCTCTTGGTGGACGGCGGAGGAACTACCTTAATGAATCCACCCGAATCCAGCGCAGAGAACGCACCGCTGGATCGCGAATGGACCGGGTAAGTAAATCTGCCGCAAAGTGTCTCATCGGAGTCAGGAATGGTTTCTGACCACATTTTTTTTCAGATAAACTTTATTAAAGCAGATAATTACAAGTATTGTCTTGCATTTCTTTATACATATACCAAATGTACCTCATCCTGACTGCTAGGCTCCAGATGCAGGACCCCCTACCTCTCCACATCCCCCCTGTTATTCTCCCAGTCGCCATCGCTCCCATCTCCGGGCAGTTCTGTTGTTCCCAGTCCCGGACCCTCCATTGCTTGTTATACTTCTTCATTGCTTTATTACTTTATGCATCATATAACTCACCCGTTCCATAGACTTTATCCACCAACCTACTCACTCCGCCCCACACTTCTTTCAGCATCGGACACGCCCAAAACACATGTAGGAGATGCGCCCCTCTGATAAACATCTCGGGCATTTATCATCCTCTCGAATACCAATCTTTTTCATCAGGCCCGGGGTACGATAGGCCCTATGGAGTAGGAACAGTTGGGATCTGCGGTGTGCTACATTCAGGGATAGCTTACTTGGAGCCTCTAGCACCTCCTCCCATTCCTCATCCAGCAATATTAATATATTAAATATGGAAAATCTGTAATGTAACAGGATATACAGGCAGGGGGCGGGGCTGTGACACAGGATATACAGGCAGGGGGCGGGGCTGTGACTCAGGATATACAGGCAGGGGGCGGGGCTGTGACACAGGGTGAGGCAGCTCTGGAGTATAAATACGTTGTAACTCGGGATCAGTACAGGATAAGTATGTCATGTAGTGCAGTGACTCAGCACAGCAGCAGAATAGTGATGCAGCTCTGGAGTAAATACAGGATGTAACTCAGGATCAGTACGGATAGTAATGTCATGTATGGTAACTCAGGATCAGTACAGGATAAGTAATGTCATGTATGTACACGGTGACTGCACCAGCAGCAGAATAGTGAGTGCAGCTCTGGAGTATAATACAGGATGTAACTCGGGATCAGTACAGGATAGGTAATGTCATGTATGTACACAGTGACTGCACCAGCAGCAGAATAGTGAGTGCAGCTCTGGAGTATAAGACAGGATGTAACTCGGGATCAGTACAGGATAAGTAATGTCATGTATGTACACAGTGACTGCACCAGCAGCAGAATAGTGAGTGCAGCTCTGGAGTATAATATAGGATGTAACTCGGGATCAGTACAGTACAGGATAATGTCATATGTTTTTTTATATGTATTTTCAGCTTTTAATATACAATATGTTTAACTACAGGTTACATTGGATCTCTCCGCCATATGGTTACAAAGTTGTGTACTCTTGCCTCCCTCCTTGCTCTCATAAGATTTGCTTGGACTAGTTATCATAACCCATACAAAATTCTGCCTCGTGTTTTGTTTTACTATGAAGTGAAAGTACAGTCAGTGTGTAGGATATTGTATTGACAGCTATGAATTATTAATCAGGTGGATGATATCCTTCTACCATCCATAATATTAGCTCCAATCCTGCCGAGGAGGACAAGTCTGTCTGTCTGAGCCGGCTTTGTGTTTATCTACTCTATGTTGTAGTTCTGTTTTGACAGTCAGTGCGGGAATATCCTGCTTCCTTTTTTAATAATTCCTTGTGTCTAGATCAGGAAATGGCTGAAACTGATAAGTACAAAGTTACAACCTGAAAGATGAGACTGAATTCTTATTTTATGGCAACAGTTACATCCTTTAATTTTCTCCGAAAGCTGCTAATCATCGTATACATTTGTGTCTGCACTGTGGCCGACGTAAAACAAATTTCTGCACATAAATGGGTGTTCCAGTGCACAGTGGGACCGTGCAACACACTTATTACCGCAACTCAATGTTAAAGGTGCACCAAAAAAGTTGGTGCACTCTGCTGGGACAGTGCAGGGGCAGCAGATTCATGGAGAACGTGCAGGATATAAATCTGGCGCACCCTGTACACTTCACAGGCAAGCTGCACCTAGTTAAGTTTTCACTCCTTATGATAAATGTGGACCACCGTGTACATACATGCCATTACTTCTATAAACGTTTCCAAGAACAATCTTCAGAACTATGAATTCAGCTCTGGAGCTTAATTCGGGATTCCATTTCTGCACTTTTCTCGAGACAGAGATCCGCTGTATCCAACCCAAATCAAAACTGCAAGTCTGACCTCACCTGAATGCACACACCTCTTACATACTTTAAATGCAGTACAATGGTTCGGCATCCCTTAGGACAGGACAGGACTGGCACATTGTATTTGCTCGACTTTACCAGAATTATCATGTCTTGTTCATGAGTCATGTTCTTATTTGTGTCTGTGTAATAAGGAACATCCCTGCACGAGGATGAGGGCTGGCTGTCTCCTAAATGTACGTCTGTTTCCTTCCTGATTCCTGATAGGGATCTACTTTAAAGTCCCAAAAATAAGCTTTGTGTATGGTGAAGATTGTCTAAAACTGTATATCTTGGAGAATACCGATGCTTGGGGCCTGCTACTATTGCAGAAGGGTACAAGAGTTGTAAAAGTTTTAATAATGTATCACCATATACCAGTGTGTTTGACGACTTTATCTAGGGCTCAGTCATGAGCCATGACCATGCACCCTGCAACCAGTGTTATTTACTGTTCCTGGAGAGACGTGTGAGCAGATCTCTGTGTTAGTAGCAGCAGGACTGTGAATTATGAAATTATGTTCAAAGATCCTGGTTATGGGGGACATGTCCTCACACTGCTGTACTCTTCATTGGTCTGCCAAAAGCCCTTCTTCTCTGCATTACACGACAGCTAAATGAACTAGCAGATTGGAGGAACGATGGAGCAGCTCAATACAGAGGACATCCCCCTCCAATGCTTTGCATGGGCGGCCATTCATCTTTCAGTGGTGAGGGGTGAGGAACGCTCACTCTCCTTCCCTTCTTCACCAAGTCCTGTATGGTCCAAGCAAGCACATGGCCTTGTAAATAAGGCCAAACATTGTCTGCAGTTTGGTTATAACTACTGACATGTTCCCTTTAAGACAGAAGGCTCAGACCCAGGGCTGCAACATTTCCCGAGACTGTATACATTTTATCAGCTGTATTTCTCCCCACGGATAGGAAGCCAGCACAGATTCATTACTGTCTCCGCCATAGAACAGAGCAAAAGCACAGAGAGTGATAGTATGTTACTGTTTATACTAAATGATATATTATTATGTTACATTTGTTAGCTGTATCAATTTTCAGCTTAGTGTTTGCTACATTTGCCGCCAGCCTAATCCCTGGTGAGGCCTGGACTCCAAGGGAATACACTTTACCATCACTGATGCATTGTGTATGAGAGATTCTGCTTATATGTTCATTACACTGGATACATGGGAACAAACCATCAGCTGTGAGCAGGTTTATAGGGGTTTTTAAGGAATTTGTAGCTCACAGGACCCTGTTGGTGTTAAGCAAATGAAGTCATTGGGCTTGGCCTCTATTATGTCCCCCTTCAATTTCACTGAGCACCTTGTTATCCCTCGGGGAGGGGGGAGCGCAGAGGGAATATCACTCTCATTCATCTGCAACATATCCCAGGCTCCGTCCTAGATCTTAGTACACCGAAATTATTCTATTGCTGACATGCCAGAAAATCTTAGTGAAGGAACTCAGACAGATGGCTCGTAGATGGTTTACATCGCTCGGACTCAATGATCTTATGAGAAGGAAGAAAGTGCAACGTACACTTGGCCGGGTGCTCCCTAATGTTAAAGGGACAAAGTTTAGCTTAGAATGCTAAAGTTTATTTGCTCTAAAATGTCCCATTTTGCCTTTGGATCAAAGAGCCTGTGACACTTCCCCTTTAATCTTTCCAGTAATTCTTCTACCCCAGACACGATATATGGAATAAATACTCCCTATGGTTACATTAGTGCTCAATGATTGCTCCATATTTGTCCTGCCGCTCACCGTTTTAGTAGATAAATGGATTTTGTAGCTATTAAGCTAATGTCCTGTCAGTGCCTGGTGATGTGGCGCGGGGGTCTGTGGCCGATTATTCCGGGGGTAGTGCGCTGTCATGAGGAAAGTGGACATGAAATACAATATATTCAATATTCTGGAAAGGAAGAATATTATGTTTGGATGGATGTTATATTCTTACCAGTATTTTTTCTGTTAATGTTAATTGAGTGGTTAATGCGGAGAGGGCTTGGGTAGCTGTTAGTCTGGCATCAAGTCTTTAGATTTCACTTGGAAATGTAATACATTTTTAGGAAGTTAACCCCCACCTATCCCTATATCCATGCTTTACCCCATAGCCCTAGAGGGGTTAGTCTTCTCCTTTGCTGTACTCTGCGCAACATGTACAGTTTGTTTTCTAAGACCAACACCTTCTGTACATACAATACAATATAGCAGGATCTAACTTCATAAAAGCTTCCAGGAGGAATCCACTGCAATTAAAGAGCCTCATATAAATTTTTCATTCGGTATAGATAGGTGCACAATTATGCTGGGAAATGCACAATACATAACTCATTGTGTACTGATCCTGAGTTACATCCTGTATTATACTCCAGAGCTGCACTCGCTATTCTGCTGCTGGTGCAGTTACTGTGTACATTTATGACATTACTTATCCGGTACTGATCCGGAGTTACATCCTGTATTATACCCCAGAGCTGCACTCACTATTCTGCTGCTGGTGCAGTCACTGTGTACATACATGGCATTACTTATCCTGTACTGATCCTGAGTTACATCCTGTTTATACCCCAGAGCTGCACTCACTATTCTTGCTGGGGCAGTCACTGTGTACATACATGACATTACTTATCCTGTACTGATCCTGAGTTACATCCTGTATTATACCCAAGAGCTGCACTCACTATTCTGTGCTGGTGGCAGTCACTGTGTACATACAGACATTACTTATCCTGTACTGATCCTGAGTTACATCCTGTATAACCCCACAGCTGCATCACTATTCTGCTCTGGTGAGTCACTGGGTACATACAGACATTACTATCCTGTACTGATCCTGAGTTACATCCTATTATACCCGAGCTGCACTCACTATTCTGCTACTGGTGCAGTCACTGTGTACATACATGACATTACTTATCCTGTACTGATCCTGAGTTACATCCCATATTATACCCCCGAGATGCACTCACTATTCTGCTGCTGGTGCAGTCACTGTGTACATACAGACAGTACATCCTGTACTGATCCTGAGTTACATCCTGTATTATACCCCAGAGCTGCACTCACTATTCTGCTGCTGGTGCAGTCACTGTGCTGTCTTCTGCACTACATCCTGGCAGGGTACTGAATGTACATGAGCAGATTTGGAGGTGTCACTTGCTGTTTTTACCTTTGGGTTTCTAAGCAACCTCCTGATCCAAGCTGCTACATAGTAAACTGCTGGGCGAGTAAGTTTGTTGTTCAGGACGGCTGAAGGACAGAGGGAGAGTCAATTATTAATCGGAGCCTTCCATTTACATTTTGTCATGTGTGAACCTTACTTCTCCAGATTATGGTCTGACTGTTCATTTTGTACCTAATATGATGACAGAGTATTGAAAGTGGGTTTTAAGGGGGTGGTCCAGGGTTATAAAATCAGCCCTTCACCTCTATTTTGAGAAACGACCCCCTCACAGACACACAAACAGGGCAGGTTTTTATTAAAACTATAGCTATAATGAGGGGCTTGGCACAACCCTGTGATGTCATGTGCCTGTGCTCACTATGCCCATCCCTGGCACTTCACTGATTGTTTCATGCATATAGATGTGCCCAGCGGGGGATCGGCTCTCTGATCATATATGCAATGAATGTCATCACTTCAGATCTACCTGGACTGCGAGCTGCAGGGGAACCATGGACTGGTACATTTTATACTACACTGTCCCCCATTTATGAAAAAACCCTTGAAATTGCATTAAGGTACAATACCGCCCTCAAACTATGAGTAGGTGTGGCGCTGTTTTCGGAAGGAAGTATCAATGATTTTCCAATCCTGAACAGATAAGCAGAGGCATGAAGGTGGGGGATGTTTGGGGACTGATGTAATGGGGATTGTGTCCCCATGTTTCCTGATTGCAGTCATTCCTTCCAGGTCATGGAGTAGTGTTTGGGTTCCCACCTCTCCTGGCACGCGCTGCCGCTGCTTTTCCTTTCTCTCTGATATGTGTAAGTATTGACAGAGCGGCAGGGATCTTACACCAGAGCACGGCCCGTGAATAATGACTCCTCTCTGCCGGCCTGGGGTAAAAAGCAGCAGCTATATTTAGCAGGTCCCTCCAGGGCCTGATCATAGGAATGATGGCTGCGAGCCTGAATCCCGGCACATTACGTACAGGGGCGCGGGTGTGCCTCCTAACAGCGGTTCTTCCAAACAAAAACATTACAACTTCTGTCCTATTAACCCCTACCATGCTGGAAATGTTTACTCACTGTCTTCCGGACCAGGGGAACTGACATGTAAGGGTATGTCCCATGATGCACTCCAAATAAGCAAGCAAATCCGGCGCAGACACCTGTTAAATACATGTCACAGCTACGCAAACCCGAAAACGTTGGAAAGTCCGAAAGTTTGTGCACGGAACCTTTAGGTGCTTTTTCCTTGGTTACAAGAAACTAAGCGGCTATTCTTGGGGTGGGTTAACTGTTTGAAATCTACGCCATACAGTGAGCTTGCCAAAAGTGGTGTCCTTGTTACGTGACTGGGTTTCAAGCTGCAATACCGAGCGCAGCCACTATTACTATGTATGGCAGCGTGCTTGCTGTTGTGAGCATGCGTGCACAAGGATTAAAGATGTATCCCATTATACCAGTTTTAGAGCCTCCCCGGGGGGCACCAGATATTCCCAGACTGAACACAGAAGCGCAATAAAGTGCAAATACAGGCGGTCCCCTACTTAAGAACACTCGACTTACATACGACCCCTAGTTACAAAGGGACCTCTGGATATTGGTAATGTATTGTACTTTAGCCTTAAGATACAATAATCAGCTGTAACAGCTATCACAGGTATCTGTAATGAAGCTTTATTGTTAATCTTGGTTCTTATGAGAACCTAACATTTTTAAAATCCAATTGTCACAGAGACCAAAAAAGTTCTGTCTGGGGGTTACAATGATAAAATATACAGTTCTGACTTACATACAAATTCAACTTAAGAACAAACCTAGAGACCCTATCTTGTATGTAACCCGGGGACTGCCTGTATGGTTCTTTTCTTTTCTCCTTTTTTTTTTTTTTGTTCCACATTTCCTTTACGGACTAAGAAAGACCCCACCAGACAAAATAAGGAAACGGAGAAAACCTCTTTTAAAAGTCGTAGAAACGGTAGAGGGCACAGAGGATGATGTCGGTCTTAACCCTAAAGGGCTGATAATATGTACCAAATTTGCACATGTAAACCCTCCCCTGAATAGCACGCAAGTTATTAATTGGCCTGGGTAGCCTCTTCCTCCCAGCTGTTAAGAACTACAAGTCCCAAAAATGTTTTGGCTGGGATGACGTCACCTGACCACACCGCATACATAAACATACAGATGTAGCAGAGCTCAGTGTGTCTTATGTTAGGTAAAGCAGGTATCTTGCTTCATCCGTACACAAATCTGCTCTTCTATAAAATGAGGGAGATTTTTCCTGACATTGGTGTAGATTATACACCTCGTGCCCTCACATCCCAGAACACATCGCTGTGCCACGGTCATGTGATCCAAGTGGGGCAATTCGGATAATTGTGCACAGGAATATGTGTAAGTGCCAAGGACCCAGGTTTTTGGTTGATTTAAATTTGCAATCTAAACACTTTGGTGAAGTGGAAGGGGGTGACCAGTTTTGTGGTCTTCTGTTTTTATTTTAACAGATAACAGGGCTCTGTTCACACTGGAAGGTTATCTATTGGAAAGTTCCTGATGGACCAGGAGTCATCTTATCTTTCCATCCCCGGGACATCCTATCCATCACTGCTCACCAGCATCTTGCTCTGCTGTACCCCCAAATGAATTGAGCAGCCGCCCCTCTGCGTCTATAGCTCACATCTGCGTTCTATGTAAAATCAAATGTGTCTGAGGGCGACTGGACCCTCATAGGGGCTCAAACCATCGCAATGGGGGGGGGGAGCAGCTATGGCCCTCCTGGTGTCTGCACTGGTGTGGACTGATTTCTTTCCTCTTCCTCTTTAATGTGTGGAAAGGAGAACTGAGATTCCTTACATGGGCTAATTAATATTTTTAGCCTGCAGTTTTGAGGTATTTTGTGTCTCTTTTGTTACTTCACATCACTTGTGTATGTAATGTCCGGGGGACAAGGATCTTGTATCTTATGGTACTGATTGATCAGTAAGGATAAACCATCAATATCTATGACATGAACCAATGTGATACAATACAGTTCTTCCAAGTCTCAAATATACAATGGGTCACGTTGGACACCCCCATAGGGCTCTCCAGGGCTTATTCAGTGTAACTTACAGAAAGCCATCGTGCCTTTGCTTAAAATCTCCTGTCTTACATTGTTCATGTGTAATGATGAATTACAATTTATCAACATTTCCGAAATTCTTTCTTGTACGTTAATGGAAACATTGTTTCTTTCTCGCTGATAATGCTGCAATTTGTTACAATGTGTCGTCCCAGTGAAAAATCTCCTAGTTAAAGGCTCCAGAAACCAGTCTGCAGTACTATTAACACCACACTGACACATTGTAACAAATTATTTTAACAATCGCAGCCGTGGGATTGTTGTAATATTGCCTACCTCCATTGCTAGAAGTTCGCTAAAGCTTATTAATCCAGTCTGGAAATTTCCTACACCGGTAATGAGTGTGCCCTCACCTAGGCAATTATGGGTAGTGATGCTGTGTATAGTTTACCCACTGGGTAATCCAGACCTGAGGGACCTGGTATTTCCTTAAGGGTTACGTTATTCTTGTTTCCTGTTAACTCTCTGCCTCCCAAATTGTGACTCAGACTACTGCAGCCCAGACCTCATCGACTGCCAACTGGGTCACCCGGCTGTAGGATATCCTAGCCACAAGTCTTCTATTACTCTGCAACTCTCAATGTGTAGGTTTGTTCATCCTGAGCCCTCTGATTCAGGAATAGTGTTGCTCTTTTACTATGTACATCTATGACCACCACAGGGGGGGGGGGGTCACGCTTGTTTACCACTGCTAACGTCACACGTGACATGTTTTTCATGATCCCTGGGGGTCTCGGTGAGGGAATCCTCCCATCGCTTATGATGGAATTTTGTTTTTGGGAAACGTTCTCACACACCCATGACTAATGGTGGCCGTATCTCTCGTGCCAGGGTAACCTTTTTATACTGGAAAATATGAAGTGGGGAAAAGTTAGGATTTCTGTTTGTTGAGGACGTCTTCATGGTTACAGACGGGAGCTGCGATCTGGTGCGAAGGAGGGTTTAATATCTCCACCCCTTGTGTCAACACATACACGAAAACAGAGGCGTGTGAGCGTGATGAGCTGAATGTATAGGGCAGGGGTGTTAGCCCTACCCCCCTGTGGTCCATACGCCTTCCCCACTATTGCTAGTGACCCAGACCCCGCTCCTTGTTTCTTTTCCTATGTCCCATTTCCCCCCCAAAAAAGGCAACAATTTTCCCCGGCTGGATGTTAAAACTTTTTATTTATTTTTTAGCCTCTAAAAGCCTCTATAACTCGCCGTGCGCTGACCGCCCAACGTCCTGATATTTTCCGGCGCTCATTAGTCCCTCTGCGGAGATATAAATTATTAAATAGGATTTCTATGCCATTACAGCAAGAAGAACGTACATTAGAGACCTTCCTTAAGTATTAAGAAGTTGCCTAGACTGACTTCAAGGCACTTTTGCAAAAAATGTAATTTTACGGGAAATTTGTTGTCCGTGAAAAATAGCTTTTTATACGTTGTTCAAGATCAAGAATGTACAGCCATACGGTGTGGTATAGGACATCAATGCTAAAAGTTACTGCTTTGTTTAAATTTGTAAGTGAAAATTTGTAAGATCTCTGCTTGTTGTCAGGATGGGGACAAATACTTATACCCTGATCTGACAGAGATGGACTTAAAGAGAACCCGTCATGCAAAATAACCCCCCTAAACTAAATATATTTTCATAAACTGCCATTAGAGAGCATTGCCTCTATCCCTTCATTGTCCCTCTACATGCCTGTAAACCTAAGCAATGAGGTCCTAAAGCTGTATGAAAATGACCTGTGAAATGTCCAATGAAGCATTAGCATATTCAAGCTGTCCACCTTATTCATGAGTGGGAGGCACAGCCACACCCCCAGTGCATGACTGACAGCCTGTATAATGATGTGAGGCTGTATAATGATGTGCTTCCTGGTGCTGGTGGCCACACCCCCAGTGCATGACTGACAGCCTGTATAATGATGTGCTTCCTGGTGCTGGTGGCCACGCCCCCTGCAGCCTGTGTGTGCATGTGTGTGTGTGTGTGTGTAGGAGAGATACAGCAGCTCCAGGCAGCCATGTCACAGCAGAACATGTCAGATTCATGTGTAGCTGATGTCTGTGTCTCTCACCTGTATATTAGGAGGATGCAGCATGTCAGCAGATGCAGCACACACACTAGCCATGCTTTACTATACATTACACACAGACATGAGCAGGGGGAGGGGTAACAGGGGTGACATCACTGACCATGTGACCAGCCTCATTTACATAATAAAGAATAGATGATTTTACAATGAATAATGTATGAAATAACTAGATAAAGGCTGGGATGGGATCCTTGTGAGCTGCTCCAACAGGTAGAGGTGACAGGATAAGTGACACAGACCTGATGACAGGTGTCCTTTAACCCCCTGCGAAACGCTTCAGAATTCACCTTCTGCAGTGTATGCCATTCTAAGGGACTGTTCACATCTCAGTTTTTTGCTGCAGTTATTGTGAGGCCAAATTGGGGTAGACCTCACTCCCTCTCTATGCCGGTATTTTTTGCCCCCCACTATCTTTTGCCACCTTCCTGTTTGTCCCTGAGTTTCAACCTCATTCTTTGGGTACATTTGCAGCGATTAATAAGCAGAGATTACACCTCCGCTCAAATGATGCTTTGTCACATTAAGTGGATTATGGGATTATATCATGGGAAAAATCTCAGCCGACAAAAACGGTCCACTGCAGAAAAATAGGGCTACATAGCTGGGTGTAGTATAGGAACAAACATTTTGCCGAGCACAGCGCCATATGCTGAATAGTGGTTGTACTTGGTATTGCAGTTCAGCCCATTAACATGTGGAAACAGCCCCCTCCTAAACTGATATTTATCATCTATAAATGATCAATACAACATTTCTGAGCGCCCCTGTAAGCAAAGTTCACATACATTTTGTACAAACCATCTGAAGGATAAATTTACCTGTAATGTATGGGGTAAAGGTTGCTAATTTTTGTGCAATTTCTTGTGTGGTGGCTGGGTAAAGACTGTAAAATTTTCTGCAAATAAATACAATCTGGATGAATTTTAAATTTAGGCCGAATGTTTTGTGGTTTGCTCGGACAGACATTCCCAACGTGGGTGGATATTACAATATTTGTCACGCAAGTCCTAGGCCACGACATAACCCCAGGCCACGTCTCGGGGAGACCTCCGAGGAAAGGTGATAGAGTCTGAGGAAGGGAAACCTTCTACTTCCTCTTCCCCACCCCCGTTCTTGTGTCTCGCTATGTTGTTTCCAGTAAGTGTCCAGGCCGTACCCTCTTTATCGTGGAGATTTGGTCGTGCACAGAAGTAAGAAGGCGAACTTGACATTAAACAGGAAACGAGAAGTAAAACAATCCGTCCGTGCGACTATTTTGGAATTTTTTTCTTGAGAGTCCTGAAGACGCATGATGCGGGTCTCAGCATTTCCCACCACTTATTTCCTTGTTTCTTTTTTTATTTTTGCTTCTTATTTTCTCATCTTATATGCTCTCGGTTCAGATCGTTCTGTGGTGACAGCCATTTGTACTGTATGGTAAGGGAGAGTCTGGAAGAACCGGTATTGGCATCTTAAGTGAGATTGGAGCGGGTCCCTGCACCCTCCTGTCCTCAGGAAACCGCCAAGGTCACAGCCAAGTGTCGGCGTCCGGATTCTGTCTGCAGATTGCAAGGAAGAAATTATGAGTGGACTTGAGCATAAAATAGAAAAAGTACATGATAATGGACGCCATCGGATCCCACTAAATATCTCTCTATCTCTACCTCTGCTCAATATCCTCCCAATCGGGCCTCATGAGGATCAGCGATTGCAGCTTTTAAAGAAATCTACCATCAAAGTATGATAAACCAGGGGCATCTACTCCTAGATCCGGGCACTGTAACTGTGATAATCTTCTTATATTTATCTATAGCCTTCTTCCTTCTAAAATCAATTTTTATAATTGTTAATGAGACAGAATGGCTCTGGGGGGCGTTACCAGAACCCCTCCATGGCATAGCTTCATAGGCTGTTCACTCTTCCCCTCTGCTTCCTCACTACTTACCCCACACCCTCTGCCTGTTCTAAACTCACACAGTGGGAGAGGGGAGTGCTTTTGCACAGTGTAACAGTCTGTGAAGCTACAGCACACGGGAGCTCTAGTAAAGCCTTCAGGAACCCTTGTAGCTCATTAGCATAATTTAAATAATTGAATTTAAAAGAAAGGAAGCCATGGATATCAAATATAAGACAATTGCCACCATCATTGTGTCTGGATCTATTAAGTAATGTCCCTGGTTTATCTTTATGGATTTGGATGGTAGATCTCCTTCAAGTAATCTCAAGGATCTGTCTCTGCTTACACTATTCCACATTTGGCAGAGCCCCTCCTATACCTCCTTAATGCTCCATGATCGGAGTCTCCCTCTTCTTGGTTACCATCTGCATCCACCATGATAAAGTTAGTAAACTTTATGACAATTTGTGTTTCCTTATCAAGTCTTCCAAAGCGATAAGCAATGTATTTCTTGGCAACAAGTGTCTCGAGTATCTGCAGAGGTCACGGTGTCATTGTGTGGATGTGTAAATGTTGTGTATATGCATTGTATTGTGTGTGTGTATGGCTGTAGATTACTGAACACGTCACATTGTATACATTACATACACACTGGTATCTTATCAGCGGGCAGGGGTCCTCCTCCTGCAATTCCCACCTCCTGTCCTCAATCCACTGACTGCAATGTTCACTGAATGTTGTCAGACCCTTCAACTTTTGCTGCAATTGTCTGTATAGAAATTGAAATGTGGAGGAGTTTTCTCATAAGGCAGATTATCTTTCCTTGGAGGGAAGTCCTGTTTCACATGTACGGTTAACATGAGGCGACTCCACCGGTTATAAAACTTTATAGCTCATTGCCAGCCATACCGGTGTAACTTTGTTAGATGTGCAAAGGTCAGCGAGAAATAGAGATGTCACTGCGTCTTTATTGGATGGAAAGCTAAACCTGGAATACCGCTGTACACTGTAGTGTTCGGCGCTGTGCTCAGCACTTCAGTGTTTCTCGAAATTCTGATATTAACCAGCAGAGTTGCTGAATGTTGGACCCAGCCAATCTGATATTTATTATTGGTTGGGGATTGTTGAAATAAATTGTGAAATACCCCTTTAAATGTAAAAAAACCTGACTCCTTGTTGTGCCTGTATCTTCACATCTACAGATTCTTCTAAGACAAACACAACAATGTCTCAGCTCCTGACACCGGAATTACAATCTGTCAGCCTGCGGCTATCGGGGCAGGCTTGGAGTTGTAGAGGCCCCAGGCTAGAGACCACTGGTGTAAGATAATATTTGGGGGTTTAGCAACTAAGAACGTATCTGACAAGTCTACAGATCGGGTGCAAGTCGCTGACATTTAGGGTGCCACACACACACAGGGCGTTCTTGGACCGTTTTTTAACGGACTGAAAACGCATGCGTTTTTGTATGTTTACCATGCGATTGGCTGGTTTGAACCTGTTTATCTTCATTTCTAGAAGTGTAGGCAAATGTGAAATGGATTAAAACCGGCCAAACGTATGGTAACCATATAAAAACTGGACAGAGGTGCTGAACCATTTAGATGCCACGGCTAGTGGTGACTGTGGCATCTGAGAGGTTACACAAAAGGAAGAAGTTGTCTTGAATGGATACAATGTAACGAGCTTCCAAGTAGTAACCAGTGTTATCCCTGCATGTAACCCATCCACTGACTACAATCACAGATCTGGAAATCCCATTAGAAAGTTGCAGAAGTTCTCATTACACAAGTTTTTCATGGTTTACTCCTCCGTTTCCACAGCAGGTCCCTGGAAGATGTGACAGGTTTCCAGTATAAGGCGGGTGGAGGAAGAGGAGATGTTTTACTACTGAGTCATGTAACCTGGGGGGGAGGGAACATGCACTTCTCTAGTAGTAATAAACTTTTACACATGGTACATGTGAGGCCGTATACAATGTAAACATGTGCAGAACTCTCCATACAGTGTGATGGAGAATTGTCACCTCCATTGCTGTAAGCACAGGCCGGCTATATCTGTGCACAAGGCATGGGGCTTTGTCAGATCTGGGGCGACCTTGGGTTACAGCTGATCAATGGTGTGATCTGTATATAGTCCTAGGGACCCAGTAGAGTGTCCCTTATATGTGCTTTATAGTCCCATCTATACATTGTGAGAGCATCTAGAGCCCTGCAATGTGTTTGTCATCCCTCCTGCTTGTGTGCTAAGGTTTGGGCCTGGACTTGTCCCAGAAGCCTCCTGCTGAATGCTATAGATTCCTCCATTGTTCTGTGCGGCAGAAGGGATTCGGGCCGGAGCTGAGCATGAGAACCGCTCCCGTGTCACACCTGACAGGGTCACCAGACGCCCTCTCTTATACTCCACTGAAAAGTTTATTGACCTGGCTCATACATAATGAATATAACTCAGAAACCTTATACCTGCGTGTGTGCAAAATATGCTCAGCCTCCTCTAGCGGCTCTACAGCGCCCCCTATGGCCTGAAACCCGTTACAGGAATGCAGATGTGAGTCACAATCCTATGGGCAAACTTCTCACATCTGAAGACATTGCATTTTTTTTGCTGTGACTATTTATGATTGTTTCTGTCCTGTGAGAAGTTTCTGTAATGACATTGAAGAATAGAGGAAATGGCTTAAATAACAATTCCGGGGAATAATTGATATGATGGTTATATTCGGCGTCTGGCCCGTGCAGCTGGATACAAGGGCCGCGTCGTCCCGTGAGAAGCTGCGCCGTTTACATGTAGATGTTTACATGAGATGCGACATGGAGACCGATTACCCTGTAAACATTTAGACTGTATATGTCACCGTATAGCACGCAGTGTACAATGGCCGCTAGTGATACGTCTGGCTTGTTATCTGCCCGGCACTGACAGGTGGCTTTTCTCTCTCCTTTTTTTTTTCAGAGCGGAAAAGACAGAAGTTTTAAGCGATGACCTTCTAAACGTAAGTAACCCGAGTGCTGACCCCTCACCTGCGCTCGATGACGCCACCCCCTGGCAGCTCCCAGCAACTGTGTTATGTGAATGGAGAGGGAAGAGCAGTGTCCTTATGAGCTGACGACTTATACTACAACTTTTATCCATTAATAAGATTAATAATAAATTGCCTGCTGCTGTTTTCACAAAGTGAAGGCTTCAGGATTCAGTAATCGGCCTCCTGCCCTCTACAAGGAGCACAAAGTAGTGTTACTTTAACCCCTTTCATGACTGATGAGGCTTTTACTTGGTTGTATAGTTGTATTAATTAACACGTTTCTTTGGTTTTTTAGAATGAGCAAATGACAAAAAAAAATACTAATGTTTCTTTGCCTTTAACAAAATGTGTGTGGTGTCAGTCTCCCTTCCCCAGGTTCAGCTACAAATGCAGAGGGTGCATGTACTAGTGCACACTGTAAGCCCTATCTTCCTGTAGCTCCCTTCCATTCTGCCTTTAGCTGACTGGCTGGAGGGGGGTCACACTTAAAACACCCACATCTTCAAAATACCACAGTTCTGGTGTCATTTTAAAGAGAATCTATTGATTGTGTATGTGCGTGCCACAAAACCAGCGGTATCCACTGGATCTATGACGGTAGGAATGGGAAAATTTTAAATTTGCATTTCTAACTTCAATACTCGATAGCTTTAATACTGAAACACAATTCTCCTCTTTAAAATGGCACCAGAACTGTGTTTCTAGGTGTCACTGGTCAGAAGATATATCTGTTATGAAGTGTAGCATGGTATATATACACGTGCTATCTGCACAGGGCACATGTAATCACAACGTATAAAGCCATTTAATACGGCAGTCGTGAAGGTGTTAAAGGGGTTTTCCAGGATTGTATAGTGAAGCTTTTGGATATCTCCTCTCTGCACCTTTACCTTCTGTGTCACTTTGGCTTTCATCGTGTTTTTGCGCACAGGTCTCCATCACCCTTGTTGTTTTTGGGAAGCTTTTTTTAATGAACTCTTTCCAGACTGGTGACAAACAGGAGCCGAGAGAAGCAGAGAACAATCGTCTGGCTTTCCTACAATTCAGGCAGCGGGCAGGGTGTGGGGCTGTCCCGGCTAAATCATTGCCACAGTTTGGCTGCTGTCACTATTGTTTACAACCCGCTCAAAACTTTTGCATTTCTTTTTCTACTAACTTTTTCATACTTCATTAGTCTTGTTCTAACAATCCCAAAAGAGAGGGTTCTGCCAACTGTTTATTATTTTCATTGTGTAAACTGCAGAGGAGGAGTCACAAGTAAAAGTAATAAACTATAGCTTTTAAAAACAAGTTGTCTGGTGTTGTGCCCATTCAGAAGTATGACCAGCTATTATATACCACTATATAGTATACTATAATAATGCCCCCTATGTACAGGAATATAACTGCTATAATACTGCCCCCTATGTACAAGAATATAACTACTATAATACTGCTCCTATGTACAGGAATATAACTACTATAATACTGCTCCCTATGTACAAGAATATAACTACTATAATACTGCCCCCTATGTACAGGAATATAACTACTATAATACTGCTCCCTATGTACAAGAATATAACTACTATAATACTGCTCCTATGTACAGGAATATAACTGCTATAATACTGCCCCCTATGTACAAGAATATAACTACTATAATACTGCCCCCTATGTACAGGAATATAACTACTATAATACTGCTCCCTATGTACAAGAATATAACTACTATAATACTGGCTGTTGTACATTGTCAGGGGTTTATGCAGCTGGTCCCCGGTGATGTGATATCTATCATTATAGTCAGACGGAAGGAGACAACAATCCAGCCAGAGGGAAGGTCACACATGACTTTGTATTCAGTTTTAATGATTGTTTCAGGTCAAAGTGTTCATGTCACCAGCTGACGATGAAGCCACACGCAGCACCCCAGGGGCTCAGGCGAACTCTCTGCAGGGTAAACTACAAGAGGATGGGAATGTCTTACCCTACAGGGTAAGAGGCCCACACTCTCTATCAAGAATCTAGCAGGAGCGGGAAGTGCACAACCAGCCAGGGTCTAATGATTGCCAATCGATTCTCCAATTGTATTGTGTCTCGTACAGGGTTTCGAATGCAACAGAGGTGTATCTGTAAGTGCAACAGAACATGTTGCACCAATCGCCTGGCTATAAACGCACGGCCCAGTGCGGCTCCAGCTCTTCAAAAAGAAAGAAACAAGGGCTGGGGGTCCGCTGTCGGGGAACGACAAAGCCAAGGGATTCCTTTGTATGTATTATGCAGGTAGTACTAGACACAGGGCCTGCTGCGGGAAGATATTATGGGGACACGCAGCACGCCCACTCCTATTTGAGGAGGCCCACAGTGCGAGCCCCACTCCTCTTCTGGGGCCACAGTTGCGCCGCCCACTTCTTCTGAGGGCCACAGTGCGCGGCCCACTAATTTCTGGGGGCGGGACCAACAGTGTGCGCCCCCCACTCCTCTTATGGGGGGCAAAGTGTCGAGGCCCACTCCTTTCGGGGGCCACGTGGAGCCAAATCCTCTTCTGGGGGGCAACAGGGTGCGCCACTCTTTATGGGGGCACAGTGCGCGCCCACTCCTCTTCTGGGGGCCACAGTGCGCGCCCACTCCTCTTCTGGGGGCCACAGTGTGCGCCCACTCCTCTTCTGGGGGCCACAGTGTGCGCCCATCCTTTTGGGGGCAACAGTGTGGTCCCACTCCTGTTATGGGGGCACAGTTGCGCCCACCCTCTTCTGGGGGCCACAGTTGTTGTGCCGCCCAACTCATATTCTGGGGAGCACAGGTGCGCCCCATCTCCTTCTGGGGGCCACAGTGCTGAGCCCACTCTCTTCAACTCCCCTTCATTGCTAGGGGTTATAATATTGAGATAGATCTTTTATAATCTCTGTTCTCACGCAGGTAAAATCCTCATGAGACGTTGCCGACAAGGAAGGTCTGAGAGGGCGACGAATACTTTCGCAAACTGGACCACACGAGAGCGTAGAGAAACTAAAAAGCGGTTACGAGGCGAGTGGTGAACGTCGTCGTCCGACAGGCAAGCGGCGTGAACTTGAATGTAGGGAAGCGAGGGAGCGCGCGTCAGCCGATTGAGGCAGGAAGGAGTCCACGAGGAGAGCTCCGACGGACAAACTTGGAAAAGAACAGAAAGAACGAGGACCTCACCACCAGCTCCGTGTGAGGAGCTACGCACCCGCCGGCAAACCAGGGGGCAAAGGAAACGGATCGTCGGATGCGGCCTCCAGGACTCGGCTTTAGCCAGACAAACCAGCCAGGAGGAGAACCGGACTGACAAGATGCCGGAGGAGAGGAGACCTCCAAAAACACGGGTTAGTTCTTGGCCGAGCTCCAAACCATGACTGCACTTCATTGGACTCGGCAGCGAGGTCACTCCGATGGGAGAAGTTCGAGGCTGAGAAACTGCTAAAGAAGGAGGAACACGGCAAGTAAGGGGGGGTCTCGTATGTCTCGGCAACCCATAGGCTCCTGTACCATAGGTAGCGGCAGCAAGCTTTACCATGAAAGTACAGTGCCCCTAATTGTGTCCTAGTGATGGGGAATATGTTCAGGTGAAATAATAGGTATATAATGTCGTTATGTATTTCTCAAATCCTTATTCTGATTGTCACCTTAGGATGCAGAGGACGCAGGAAGCCGCGCTGGGTATGTACAGATAGGAGCGCCTCCTTATGCTTATAGGATGGGGAGAGAGCGATGGAGGAGGGAGGAGGGGAGGATGAGAGGAAGGAGGAGGGGAGGATAGGGAGGGGAGGGGAGGATAGGGAGGGGAGGGGAGGATATGAGAGGAGGAGGGAGGGGAGGATGAGAGGAGGAGGAGGGAGGAGGAGGGAGAGGAGGAGGAGGGGAGGCAGGAGGAGGGCGGGGGGAGGATAGAGGGGAGGAGGCGGGGAGGACGAGAGGGAGGGGATGGGGAGGATGAGAGGAGGAGGAGGGGAGGAGACGAGAGGGAGGAGGAAGGGAGGATGAGAGGAGGAGGAGGGGAGGGGGAGCGAGGGGAGGGGAGGATAGAGGATGGAGGCGGAGGATGAGAGGAGAGGAGGGGAGGACGAGGAGAGGAGGAGGGGAGGACAAGGAGAGGAGGAGGAGGGGAGGAGGAGAGGAGGAGGGGGGAAGGACGAGGGAGGAGGAGGGGGGGGGGGCTTGAAGAGGGAGGAGGAGGAGGGGAGGCTGACGAGCGAGGAGGAGGGAGGATGAGAGGAGGAGGAGGGGAGGATCGAGAGGCGGGGAGGGGGAGGAGGATGATGATGAGAGGGAGGAGGAGGAGGATGAGGGGAGGAGGAGGGGAGGATGAGCGCGGAGGAGGAGGGGCGGATGAGCGGAGGAGGGAAGGGGCGGAAGAGGAGGAGGAGGGGAAGGGGATGAGAGGAGGAGGAGGGGAGATTGATGAGGAGGAGGGATGGAGGAGGAGAGGAGGAGGCGCGAGAGGATGAGAGGAGGAGGAGTGCGGAGGACTGATGAGGAGCAGTGAGGCGAGGGATGAGAGAGAGGAGGCAGGGGAGGAGGAGAGAGGAAGGAGGGGAGGATGGGAGCGAGGAGGAGGGGAGGATGATGGAAGGGGGAGGATGAGCGAGGAGGTGGATGAGAGAGAGGGGAGGAGGGGAGGATGAGAGGAGGGTAGGAGGGGAGGATGAGAGGAGGAGGATGGGAGAGGATGAGAGGGCGGCGGAGTGGAGGATGAGAGGAGGAGGAGGGGAGGGATGGAGAGGGGAGGAGGGGAGGAGGATGTGAGAGGAGGAGGAGGGGGAGGATGAGAGGAGGAGGAGGGAGGAGGAGAGGAGGAGGAGGAGGGGAGGATGAGAGGAGGAGGGAGGGGAGGATGAGAGGAGGATAGGGGGGAGGATGAGGAGGAGGAGGAGGTGAGGATGAGAGGAGGAGGAGGGGAGAGGAGGATGAGAGGAGGATGAGAGGAGGATGAGAGGAGGATGAGAGGAGGATGAGAGGAGGAGGAGGGGATGGCTGAGAGGAGGAGGAGGGGAGGTTAGGGGGAGGAGAGAGGAGGAGAGGGGGAGGAGGAGAGGGGAGGAGGGGGAGGATGAGAGGAGGAGGAGGGGAGGATGAAGAGGAGGAGGAGGGAGGTGAGAGGGGGCGGAGGGGAGGATGAGAGGAGGAGGAGGGGAGGATGAGAGGGAGGAGGAGGGAGGGGAGGTAATGAGAGCGGAGGAGGGGAGGCTGAGAGGAGGAGGGGGAGGAGGAGGGGAGGAGGAGGGGAGGAGGAGGGGTAGAGGAGGGGAGGAGGGGGGAGGCGGAGGACACGGGGAGGAGGAGGGGGGAGGAGAGGAGAGGAGGAGGGGAGGAGGGAGGAGGAGGGGAGGAGAGGGAGGGGAGGGGAGGATGGAGAGGCTGAGGAGAGGAGGGGAGATGAGGGGAGGATGAGAGGAGGAGGATGAGGGTAGGATGAGAGGAGGAGGGAGGGGAGGATTGAGGAGGAGGAGGAGGAGGGTGAGGATGAGAGGAGGAGGAGGAAGGGGAGAGGTAGAGGGGGGGGAGGATGAGGATGAGAGGGGGAGTGAGAGGAGTAGGAGTGAGGGAGGGCAGAGAGGAGGATGGAGTGAGGAGGGTGAAGGATGAGAGGGGAGAAGGAGGGGAGCGGAGATGGAGGGGAGGAAGGGGAGGATTGATGAGAGGAGGAGGAGGGGAGGAGGATGAGGCGAGGAGGGGAGGGATGAGAGGAGGAGGAGGGGGGAGGATGAGAGGAGGGGGAGGGAGGGATGGAGGGAGGAGGGACGGAGGAGAGGAGGGAGGAGGAGGAGAGGGGGATGAAGGAGGAGGAGGAGGGAGGCGGAGTGGAGGATGAGAGAGTGAGGAGGGAGGAGGGGGGAGGAGAGGGAGGAGGAGGAGGAGGGGAGGCATGAGAGGAGGGAGGAGGAGGAAGGGGCGGAGATGAGGAGGAGAGGAGGAGGCGGAGAGAGGAGGAGGGAGGAGACGGGGAGGTGAGGCGGAGCGGGGAGGATGAGAGGGGAGGAGGAGGAGGAGGGGAAGGATGGAGGGGAGGAGGAGGGAGGAGGAAGGGGAGGAGGAGGAGGGGCAGCGCGGAGGAGGAGGAGGGAGGAGAGAGGGAGGAGGAGGAGGAGGGGAGGATGAGAGGAGGAGGAGGAGGAGAGGGAGGAGGATGAGAGGAGGAGGAGGAGGAGGGGGAGGATGAGAGGAGGAGGAGGAGGAGGGGAGGATGATGAGGGGAGGAGAGAGGAGGGGAGCGGATGAAGGAGGAGGAGGAGGGGGGAGGATGACGAGGAGGAGAGAGAGCATGGGAGGAGAGGAGTGGGGATGGTCATATTCTTAACACTGTCTTTGCTCCACAGGCACGGAAGAAGCCATAGAATTAATGTTATAACCCCAGCCCCACGCGCAGCAAAGGTATCACGGGAGACCGTATCAGGCAAGAACAGCTATGCCCACAGAACCGGCGCCAGTCCAATGCACAGGACCAAGATGTGAGCAGCGACGTGTATTATACACCAAGCTGGCGGCACAGTGCTGCCGATGCCGTTAATATATACAATTTATGCATTGGTGGTGTTTTGCAGGGACGTCCTGACGTTATCCACGCTCTAGAGAGCGGGGCGGGAAGAAAGAAAAACACCCAGCACCCAAACAAACGCTAACGAAAGCGACGAAATGTAGACCATTTCCTCGGCGTTCTGACTGTGGACGAGGGACAAGAAGAATATCCCACAGCGCAGAGGTCCAGGTCTGTAGACGGCAGGGCATGGCGGGCTCGTGCCTGGTGGTGATTCCCAATGTGGTAGGTGGAACAGCTGAGATCAAGCCCTCGCCACTCAGCCTTCATTCTACCGAGGAATGAGGGCAGTCAAGATGGTACTGGAATAGCAGATAGTCAGCCTCTATATCATAGAACCTGGAACGACCCCTTACAATATCTTGTGTAATTTCCAGTTATCGTCTGTCCAGGGGCGGGGTGGTTGAGAGAGCAAAGTGGCGGTTAAAATCCACACAGGATTTGCCTATTTTAAATCACTTATGGGATACAGTAGAAACGCCCCTACCTGAACATGGTCAGCTGAAGGGGGCGCCCGGGACGTAGGACAGACCCCGTCAAGTTTACGACGGCGGCGAATACTGTTACATATGACGCCAAAATGTGAAGGAAAACTTGGGTTCGCTTATTAAAGTACAGTTGCTTATATGTGATGTGTCAATCTGTCTTACACGAGGAGGAGTATCCCTGTAACTGTGATTGGCGTTGGAATTCATGTCCCAGCTATATGTTCACATCCTAATGTAATATTGACCACCTATCCCTTAGAGAGGACCTGTACCAGGGTCAGCCCCCACCAAACTAGAATAATACTTTTATGTGAAATTCAACCCATTACCAATAAAAAAATATAAAAAATTTCTGCCGAAAATCAGGCAAATGATGACAATCTAGACTCATTTCACATAAGACAGTGAGTTTAGTGGGTTGCAAGGGTAGTGTCCCTTCAGACACCATCCTATCTCTGTCTTTAAGCACCTAGAAACAAGCTGCTGGTGTCACATATGAAGGTAGTATCGGCTATAGGTTTGTTACTTGGAAGACAGGCATTACGACATGAGGTGGAAATGCAACTGCAGATTATCTAGGTGTTTACCATTGACATGTAACCAGCGTATGCCAGTCTCGTAGCCACGAAGCCATTAGCTCTGATGGATTGAAAGAAGAGATTTAGCTTTACATAAGGCCAGGAGCAGTGACTGCGTGTGTTCAGTGTTCAGAACAGAAGGTGAGAGGCTTCTGATAGTGAAGCGTCTCCTGCAGCCATACTGTAGATGTGTCCCAATCTGAGGGACTTACCCCGCACTTTGGTCCCCCACACCCACAGAATGCAGTCCTAAACCTGTTTGTACAGAAAAGGTTTTGTGGACAAACCCATGACCCTGCGCTTCCCACTGGGGGCGCTTCTTCGCCAGCAAGTAAGTAGAATGATGTGTCGTGTGATCAAGTCTATAGCAGATTACGATATGCTCTTCTTTCCTGTTGGGCTCTGAACCAATCTACAGGCCAGGCTGGAAGCTCTGCATGTGTAACTACCCGTCTGCAACCAGGATGAGCTGGTGCTGCTGTCTGTGTAAGAGTCCCTGTGCCCAGTTACGAAGCTGGGACTAGGTGCACGACCTACACGGGGGACTACTGATCGCCTCCAGTTAGGACAGTTATAAAATGTTCGTAGTAGAATAGGAGCAAGAGAGAGTTGGCCTCTATCTAATGGTAAACCCATGAAGGCTGAGTGGGACAGTAAAATATTCTGGAGCTGTGGTAATCTGCTCTTCAATACTAAAGTTCTGGACATAAAACTAAGTGTCCGCATCACTTCTCCTCCATAACCCATCCTCTCTTGGTCTGGTAGGGAGGATACGAGCGGCACAGAGCTGACCTGGGATACAAACTACGAGGGTGGCAAAGCGTGGAGGCAAGAAGTGCTGTGCTGCTGCGGTCCACAAGAATGCAGGGGGGCGACTGATGGTAACCGACTTTGCCAAATCTCAATCCTGGCTGCTGAAAAACCTCCTCCCCCCCCCCCCCCCCCCCCCAACTCCACGTCACTGCAAAGATTTCAAGTTGATCACCCAGTCTCTTCCCGCCACGGCCAATGTGCCCCATTACAGGCCTGGGGGGGGAGGGAGAAAAACTTTTATCTTATTTGTAGAGGTTGGTTTTTTCCATGTCCAAAGTAATAAACAGTTAAGTGGTTCAATTGTAAGTTCCATGTTAATCACGCAAAGACACAGGTATTGACAACCCATAACTCGTGATGTGTATATTATTACTAAGTGATCACCTGTAAAGGACATGAATTAATTCGCCAACACAGAGTTGGACAGTGGGACAACAATTTTAAGTTCTGGACGTTATAACTTTATAAGCCCGTGAATGGGAGAACTTGTTGTAATATCAGGGTTGATGAAATGTGCCAGAAGTCCAATGCTGAGGGACTACCGCATTCCCATGAAGACTTGCACAACAGGTGGGATGGTTAGGAGCCTCATATATAACAAAGCTTTCCCATATTACTACCTACTTAATGCCTAAAGTGTTCTATGATCCTAGCACCACAGTTCATGCAGATAGGGTTATTGTGGGAGACTCCAATTTCCATTACCACTTGTCACTAACAGGCTGGAGGTAGTACCTCCTTCTCTTTGTATGCAGGCACTTTATCAGGTCGTCCTTTTAACGGCAGAGTCTTGGATCCTTCCCCGTAGTGTAGTGTGCACTAATAAGTTGATCAGGTACTTGCATTATTTGGGCATACAGGCTCCCTGCAATCAATCCAGTATTGGAGCTGTGAAATATGGTAGACAGTGGGGGCTCTTGCTATTTTCCATTCTCCCTTTTAATGGACTGTTTTACACCAAATAGGATGACAAAGGTTTTTTTTTCCTGGACTCCAGACGAATCAGCCGATAGACTCAGCCGAGTAGAATAGCAAACTAGCCCAGCACAGGAAGTAGAACTCCAGACAGCTACTCAGTCACAGGCAGTAGAATCACAGGAACTCGACCAGACCAGCGAGGAAGTAGAACTCGAGCACAGGAAAGTAAGGAATCCAGACAGAGTAGAATCAGAACAAGTAGAACTCCAGCACAGGAAGTATGTTATTCTCTGCTCACCCACTCTGCCGTTACTGGCGGTTTCCCAGTTAGATCGCCCTCCTGACAGTATATACCACATCCCCTCACTGGCCCCAGCCTCCTCGTCACTTCATTGTTGATAAGCTTTGGGTAAATACTTTTTGTGCGTCTCTGAGAATAACACACCCAGTTAGCAATTGACTGTTAACTTTCCACTGATGCTGTGCAGGGAAGTACCAGATGGCCCGACGTCAAGAAATGAAGTTGAGCATCAAGCCACCTGCAGGTTCTGGCACCATTAGGTGTTAGAGACAGAAAAGGGACTACGTTCTAATAAGCCCGTGCTCCTTAATTCAGAATGCAAGGTAATGATTACAATGTTCCATTCTGTTGGCTTTTCATGTGAGGTTAAAGATATATGTATAAGCACACACAAAATACAGTACAGAGCAACGTTTTTGGACACCACTTTTCATTCAAACGAGTTTCTGTATTTCAGACTAGGTAAAAATGTAGATTCCAATGGAAGGCATCAAATCTATGAATTTCACTTGTGGGATTATATAGTTCACAAAGGAGTGACAACTATGACAAGATGGGCCAAATGTATCACCTTTGTGTGCGCCTAAAAGTGTAGTAGTTGCGCCAGAATTATCCCAAGCTACAACCATATGCCGCCTCTTATAATCACTCTACTTTAAACCCCAGCATGAGATGACCCCCACAGCAGCACCCAGGGGTGTGAACCTGCATTGGCTTCTCCTGGAGGGGATCCCCCAGTGTGGTCTCCTGCTGTACAGTATCCCCCCAGACACAGTCGGCGGTCATCCCTGCTACATCGGGTGCGGGAGGTGGCGATTGTCGATGTCGTATCTGCAACATTCGTGCAAATTTTGTTTTACCGCTTTGCTGACGGCTCAGGATTAGCAGAAGTTGTGTTAAATTAGGAAGGGTCGATGAAACTGTGAAATAAGCCTGCAGGGTGTATGAATTGTGTGTATAGTTGCTGCAGTGTATGTCATCGTGTGTACTAGTGCTGCAGTTGATGTAATGTGTGACTAGGCCTGCAGTGTATGTAATGTGTGTACTAGTGTCGGCTGAGCTCGTGATGCTGGGATGAGCTGCTCATGCACAGGGGTGTCAGTGGCATTCTCAGATAACGACACCTTCGGGCTGGAGTGTTTGCACATGTTTTGCCCTTGAAGCAAGTCCAAACGTGATGAAGATCAGTAGGACGCACAAAACATGGGATTGGTAAGATAGATGAGGAAACATTATTTTTGCTGTGGCGGCTCAGTTGGCGTCTAATCGCAAAAATGGTGCAAAAAACAAGAGCGCACAGTATGAAAACGGCGCAAAAACAAACAGAAAAAAAAGGATTCTCTTGATGAGATAGCAGAGGGTAGCACACTGAAATGGTCTCCACATCACAGGTGTGTGCGACCCACACCCCTGTCAGGGGTAATACAGTGGGAGTTTGGCCTATAAATGGGGGTGGGGCCATCAGTGTGTTGTGCAGACGTCAGGGTGGATAAACGGCTGATCTACTAATAGAAGTGAACTTTGTATTGTAGCTCGAAAACAAAAGCAGCTAAGGAAGGGGAAAAACTGAGCGGCCCATATATAAAGAAGGAGGCAGTCCAAAAAAGGGAAAAACTTTGAAAGTGTCTCCTGTAGTGAGTTGATAACCAATAATGGGCTAACAAAGAAATGGCTGACTGAGGATGGCCCAGGAAAGGAGAGCCAAGGTCACTCTGCTGGCGGAGGGTATAAGTTATCCGAGTCACCACCCGGAAATCGCAGGGTGGGAACGAGCCGCTCGAGATTCGAGAGCAGTCACGCCGCGACAGGAGGTCTAGCAGAGACACATTCTTACACATCTGGTAAGAGGAGACTGGTGCAGCAGCCGATGGGTAACTTACCTGATAGGAAACCCAGCTCAAGGACCAGCACCAGAGACACAAGGAATGAATTTACACCAGGGAAAAAATTGTGCTTTGGTCGGAGGAGGCCCGCACAATTGAGTTTTGGTCCACACACTGTCTTGTGCCAACCGCAGAAAGGGTGAATGCAATGGTTGCCACCGTGGAGAGGAGGAGATGTGATGGTGTTGTGGAGGGCTTTGCTGGGGACACGTTGGGGGTGATGGTGGTCTGTGGGGGGGAAGAGGTGGTTAACACACTAACCTATTTTACTTTTTGTCACTCTGGGGTTTTTAGAAGGAAAACGCAACTTTAAAAGTTATAAATCATAATAACAAATCACCAAAATCTTTTCCTGAGACAAATATTTATTCACATACGCAATAATTTTTTCACTAGACAGATTGGGCCGCCAGGACGTCACCATGTAAATAAAAGAGATGATGGGCCGGGATCGACTTAAGGGTTAAAAATAACATTGGTGGAGGGGGGTGGTGTTGTGGGTTGGGTACACGGACTCAGCGCCCGTCAAAATAAGGCGAGGTTTGGCTCCGATCGGCTAATAATGAGACACATTTATAGATCAACAAAACGACTACGAATAATTAACACTCGCATGATATAAGACTAGGCAAAGAGTTCAGCAGTGGTAGGTGGTCGCCAACATGGGGTGTGCGTGTTCCATTGATTGTCATAGAAGGGTCATGTCCAACATGGGCCATATAGTCAGCAGTGCAGGCACGGCCTAATCGAAATGAAAGGGTTCAGCCTTGGAATTGGCATCAAAATAGGACCGTGACGGTATCCAGGTCATACCAAATCTCTCCCCCATGCCCCAAACGCAAAGGAAAAACGTGGAAGAAAAGTCATCTGCATGGAATGTACGGGGGTCGTCTAAGCGGCGCCAGGAAGGTGACCCGTTAGTCGCTCTGGAGGCGGAAGTGGTTCATATACTGTAGGGAGCAGGAGTGGCGAACAGGGAGGTATATAGACGAGATCTCTAGTTTATTTAATTACAGTAAAAAAATAAACAAAAAAAAAAAAAACCTCACAAAAATAAAAAGCTGTCCAGTGGAGGAGCTCCTGCATGCCTCCTGTTTTTCTTTCTGGCAGGTCTTCCATCCCCTGCGCATCCCGCGGACTAAAGGGGACGGTCTATGAGATTCGTGGCAAGGGAAGACGTCCGTAGTGTGTTGTAGGGGGCAGAGCAGCCGCGGGGGCCCGGGGGGCGGGGGGGAGGATGCCTACGCTTTGTGGGGGTTGTGTTTTGCATGGAGTGGACGTTGGACATTGATTCCATTCTTTGGTGGGTTCTTGCATCGTCGTCACTCCGGAATGTCGGGTTCGTTTTCATTGTCCTTTCATCTTGTTCCAGCTGGAAGAGGAGAGTAGGAGTATGTAGAGTATTAGAACAGCTATGTACCAATTAAAAGCAGAAGAAGCATCGGAACAAAGGAACCCTAGATAAGACTAAACTAAATATATATATAGTGACACTGATATTAACTCAGCGCGTACAATACCCTATATTGGTCCTCTCTCATACCTGTAAAAAGTTCCATAGTCTGTTTTAAAGTGACATCACATTCTATGTCAATGAACTTTTTAAGTAACCGATCTCATCTCCACTTGATATTTTATGTAGCTTCTGGCTCAGCAGGTTGCTACGCCTCGCGGCACTTACATGATTGACACAGGGAGTGAGTAGTCTTGAGCCCATTAACAGGGCACCGCTGATCTGCCTCAACTTACCTAATTTCCCCTCAGAATGAGAGATGTTGGCTGCTGATGTTGGTGCCGCAGAGAGGGGGAAAGGAAGGGTGTTTGATTTCTTTACAGCGAGTCACAACAAAGCCGAACAGCTCTCCTCTGATGGAGGGAGAATGACAGTACACAGTGACTCAGTTAAGAGAAAAGGATGAACATGTTAACGTGGAACGCTAGAGAGTGGGCTGATCTGGAAGAACATGAATATGACAGGACTCTGTCAAAGGAAAGCGCGTATTCGGACTCGCAGATGGGTTACATTTGATAGATTGGCGAAGTCAACTTAACAAAAGAGACGTATGTGGACGACCATTAAGAGGGCCTGGGATAGGAAGAACAAGGATTCAGTGGAGATTAGTTGACCTATGTAGAATACAAACTTTTTACTAGATATGTTCGATATCTACATGACAGGTTCCGTTCCCTTTAAAAGGGGTATTCCAACCCAGCTGTGTAGTACCTTTAAATGTTAACACGGCTTTGAAACACCATATCAAATTTAATGACTCCAAAGAGTAGCCCTTTAAGCATCAGGACTACCCCAATACACACCACATTACAGAGTGATGACACAATCCTATACGTCCTAAGAATAATGACACCACGACTTACCTTGCCCGTTAGAAACTTGTGGGCCATGCCAAGGATGAGGTAAGCCCAGAATATGTGCAGGCACTGCAGGACCCACAGCATGACATTGAAGAAGTAGTAACCGAAGAAAGGTGGGTAGATCTCCAGAGGATAAACCCAGGTACAGTGCAGGATCCTGCACACGATGTAAAGGCAGAAGATTAGGATTTGGCTTTGAAGTTCTGATGTAAGTGAATCTGCAATATGTGAACGACACCATAATCCGAGCCGCTACTCACCAGAAGGGGAAGATGATGATCCGGGTGATGATGAAGACAAAGGCAAACACTACAAAGATGCCGTTACAGGTCTCCTTCCACCCAGCGTAGTTAAACATCTTTGCAGACTGTAAAAAAAAGGTAATTTCATGAAATCAGCAGGACTGTATGCACACAGCTCCCTCTAGTGGTGGCTGCTGGAAGCCGGAATTCTTTCAGATACATTTCAGGCTACGCAGGGGATTTGGAACACAGTGTCAGATATGTTGCGATTTTATAGATATGAACGCATCCTTACTATTAGAAGGGAGTATTATATATTGTGAGGAGAGGAGAGGAGATAACTCTTTAGCGGCACAACCCTATATAATTGCCCTGTGGCCTCACCTCCAGGAAGAAGTCAGAGGCGTCATGAATGGCCAGCACCAAAGTACCCACACGTATGTAGTTGGCGCACCATGAGAAGCTGATGAGCACAATCGTGGCCACATGGTGGATGATCTGTTCCTTAAAGTCCTGCAGGTGACAAGCACAAAGATAAACTTGTCAAAAATACATTCAGGGGCGAGGAGCAAAATTTAGTAATCTGACATTTTACTATTCACTACATTTCTTTTTAGCTCTATTCACATCCAGAGCTGCACTCAGTATTCTGCTAGCTCAAAGGTGCACAATGTTTTACATTACATGCAGGAGAATTATCATCTACAACCTCCAGAGAAACTGGAGTGCTGGAATATGAGGTCCTACCTTCCGCTTCACATCAAACGCCACCCTGAAGAGAAGAGACCAATAGAATCCCAGAGAGATCATATAATACCAGTACTGGGACTGCAGCATAGTCTGGAGGAAAAGAGGGTGGAAATAATACATTTATAATAAATCTTAGGTTTTCAACATACTATAATACTGCCCCCTTTGTACAAGAATATAACTACTATAATACTGCCCCCTATGTACAAGAATAAAACTACTATAATACTGCCCCCTATGTACAAGAATATAACTACTATAATACTGCCCCCTATGTACAAGAATATAACTACTATAATACTGCCCCTATGTACAAGAATATAACTACTATAATACTGC